>JARPMJ010004484.1:0-75643 GCA_033366665.1 Phoxinus dragarum
TCTCCCATACAAAACGGTAAGATGTTAGCGAACTACTTTGTGATTTTATTAGGGAATCAGATTCATGGACAAATTACAAGGGTTGATATCAGTGGCTGTCTTTATATTTACATGTATATTACTGTTGTTATATTTTTTCTGTATCATTTCTGTATTCTCTATATTCGTGTTGAATGAGTGTTGATAGTCTATGGCTCATCTATTATCAGATCAGCTGAAAAGCCTCTTTATTTCATGTCAATAGATCCTGTTTTCCCCTCATTCATTATGCTGATGTCTTCAGATCTGTAAACTGCCACATTAAGCTCATTTTATTGTCAACAGACTTGAGCAAACGACACGGTCAGCTATTGTGACATATGCAAGATATAGGTAAGTTTTATAACTGCGTTTATTTCAATAATCTGTGATGAACTTTCATATGTAACACAATAAACAAAAACAAGTTGAGTTAACTCATTAAGTCATTTGTTTATTGCAAATCTGCAAATATATTTTGACATGTTTTCATCTTTTTTATTCTTAATTTTTTTAAATAATGTGATCATAAATAAGACGTGTGGATTTTTTTAAACTCAGTAAGTGATTTCTTCTTGATTTTGTCAGATCTGCTCCTCCTCCTTCAGTGAAGCTCCTCCTCCTTCAGTGAAGCTCCTCCCACTGCAATCCACCAATAAATGCTGGAATATTCCCATCAGCTACAAGTGAAGACGAGCATCAAACCATCAGGAAGAGCTGAAATCTGCAAAGACAGAGTTTATTAAAGGACAGTGAGAACAGGAGAGATCCAGAACACTGCAGAATGAAACACACTGAAGAACAAAGAGGTTGGTGTTTATTCCTCATTCTTCATTAGTGAGGCTGAAGAACATTAAAGGGCACCTATTATGGAATTTTGAAATTTACCTTTCATGTAGTGTGTAACATAGATCTAAGTGAACAAAAACATCCTGCAAAGTTTGAAATATGAAAGTGCACCGTATATAAAGTTATTGTCTTTCAAAAGTAAGAGTCGACTCTGAGTCATTTTTATGAATCGTTAGAAGACCGAAGCTTTTTCTCTGACTAGATGACGTCAACTTGTCAAGTTATTTGAATACGATCCGCCCACTTATTGCGCTCCAAGGCCAGCAGGGAAAACATCATGGCGACGAGACGCTGTGTTCTGAAGTGCGACTCAAAAGCAAACTTTTTTCATCTGCCCAAGGAGGAGCATTTGAAGACTAAGTGGCTACAATTCATATATACAACTATACCACAGAAGTATAGTCCGAGCCTTGTGCTTTGTTCGCGCCATTTTGAAGACGATTGCTTTACCAACTTAAATGCACTCAAACTTGGATTCGCGAGCCGGATGATATTGAAGGAAGGTTCAGTTCCAAGTGTATTTGCATCAGCTTCCTCCTCCGTATCACAACCTGTAAGTGTTATTAATAATTGTTGCTTTTATGTTTTATGTAGCATGCTTAATAATTATTTTGTTTGTTGTGTAAGCACCGTTTAGCTTCTAGGTCTTCAATGACAATTGTATTGAGATATGTGAAGTGTTTGTCGTTGTTTTCGGAGTTGTCTTAAAGAATAGAGTAATACCTCGTAGTAACGTAACTGCACTTTTTTTTTTTTTTTTTTTTTTGTAAAAACGTTATGTTTATGCATCGGGCTAACGCAAACAAAGACTGATTGTGCTTTTACAATATGAACTCTGGGCTATGCTCGCTAACATAACATTACATGCTTTATCTTATTTTTAGTTTTTTACTACAAACTACAAAGCAGTGGACTATAATCATTATTATAACATGATTTAATTGATAAAAGCATCATTGTACTCCGTGTTAAACAATAAGTATTATCTCTGTAAACACTGCTGGGTCATCTGACCAATCAACGCAGATTAGCGTCGCGCAAAGGAGGGGTTTGAAAAATGAGTCGTTGGACGATTCATTTGGGAGTCGGTGAGCAAATCAGGTAAAAATAAATGCATATTATACGACAACTAAAGTGTTTTTTTGTCATTGCATGCACGTAAAACTGTTGTTGGGGACTCCCAAAACAACATTAGGAACATTTTAAATGTCATAATAGGTGCCCATTAAGCAGTTCATCAGATTTAGATCTGTTATAGTAGGAACAATCTTAAGAGTTGTGAAATATAATTAAAGGAGCAAATAATATGAACCGGCGAGAATTTTTTTTTGTAAAGAAGGATATTTGTTATCTGTAAGTCAATATAAGTATGATCTGAGCTGTTTTACTGCAACCATGTTACCAACATTATGGACATGTCTTAATACACTTTAGGGCATTCCAAAATTGTGTTATTATATTGCAAAAACACCAACATTTAAAAAAAATTATCAAATAAATAGACTTTGTAAATCCTGGGAGTGTTAAAATTATAGCATTATTGCACATTTTTAAAAGGTTAATATTTTAGGTAGTTGCATAGTTTATCAAATATTGAATAGTTCTCACTACAAAAATGTGATTTATTCAGAGCCCCTAAAGGGACATGCTGATGGAAGAAATATATTTCATTGTTTTTGCGTTCTTTAGGGTTGCAAATGAACAAAGACGTTTGCTTTCCTGTTCCAACTCTTTATTACCACAAGGTTTACCATTAGTGATCGGCAGAGAAGTGCTGATAGTGATGAAGGTCTGTTGGCCAGGATGTGTGTGTACGTCTGAGGTTTGCTGAATGTCACGATGTGGGAAAGCTGTAATCTAACCCTTCATATAGATGCGTGCCTCTAAAGGTCCCATGACATGGGGTTATTTTATTATTTTATCATGTTTCCTGGGTTGCCCTTATAATGTTAGTATGTTTTTTAGATCAAAAATACTGATTTGAACACTCTGTTTGAAGGGGCGTGTCTGTGTGAGTCTTCAGTGTAACCGGCCACTGCTGTGATTGGCTGACATGCTTGCATATGAAATAGCTATACGTAATGCATGTGAAACTCACTCAAATACTTTTATTACAGCTATTATACGTTTTTACTATTACAGCTATCGAGATTAACGAATTGTCAGAAGTTTTTAAAATATTTAGATCTATTCCCATCCCATAAAATGTTGCCATGGTGAGCATTGCGCAAGCAGATGACAGTCTGTTGTTGATCGCGAGAATGAAGATCTTATCATTGCAACGCAGTTCCTGCACTCTCTCTGCTTTCCCCAATGCAAACACGAGGATGTAAATACAGTAAGAGCTTCGTTGTGCAGTGTAACGTGCGTCATCGATTTCATAACGAGTTTGGCAAGTGTCCAGATAAACTCGATCGCGCTGTGTGGAAAGATTGTTCTTTGATCGCTTTCTGTATATCATTTATTCATAATTTAAATTCGATTATTTTCATCCTACTAAAAGAAACGATGTGAAGTTGATATTTTAGTCACTGGCTTGACTTACTGAGGCATAAACAGTATTGAACGATTTGGAGAGAAAGATTACCTGTCTGAACTTGAACAATTACACATCAGAAAGTGTTGCTTGGTAACGTTAGCTCGATCGATGTATTTTCAGACGTTCGTCGAGGCCAGCTCTGTATTGGCCCAAGTTGAGGAAACAGTCGTCGGTGAAATGTTTGCCGCAGACATGCAAAACTTTGGGGAGTTGTGTCTGCGCATTTCCAGAGAAAATGAAATGAATCCACTGGTTCTTCTGGGGCTTGGATGCAGGAACTAAAAAAAGGCTTCGGTGTTCATTTGTACATCCAATTATTGAGCAATTATTATGCTTCGCTTCGCTCGCTCAAAAGCCATGATATCTCTCGTGGACAAACTAAAATCGTGCGCACGCGTTCCTACTTCCTAGCTCATTTTCTCATGGACTGGAAATATTCTCTGGGCGGGCGAAGCAGAGAAAGGGGAGGTAACATTTCTCCTTATGACGTCATAAGGAGGAGATTCAAGATCAGCCCGATGGAGCTTCCACTTTCTCAAAGGCAGAGAACGATAGCAAAAGCTCGATTTACACCGATTGAAATTTCTAGAAACTTGGGGACCATATACAGGCTAGAGGAACTCATATTAATGTTAAAAAACTGCAGAAAGTGAATATTTCATGTCATGGGAGCTTAATGAATAAAGAATATATTACACAACAGTTCTTTCTGGTTCCTCGAATCTGGGAGCCTTTTCCAACCTTATATTCCCACAGTATCAGCACTGGAACCGTTTCTCCGTTTGCATCGCTCTGCTTGCGGCGACACTCATGGCGGTCGAGCAAATCCAACATTTAAAAAAATAATAATACTATTGTTGTGTCAAGAAATTTAGTTTTGAGAGTTTTTAGGCGAGAAAGTAGTTACTTAGACCTCAAATATGTGACTCATATATCAAGTCAAGTCTCCTTGATTTATATAGAGCTTTTAACAATATGGATTGTTTCAAAGCAGCTTTACAGTGATAATAGGAAATTACCGTAACAGAGATTGAAAATAACCTCAAAATGCAAACCACCGAAAATGCAGATGTTGCCCTTATGCGCGTCACGTGTTCAGTCCAAAGGATATGCGCGTTTGAATATTTATGTGCGCAGGCGTGTACAAATCAACCCTCAATAAACTACTTGTCTAGCTTTAAAAATTTAGAATACAGACAGTTTTGTTTCGTCTGCGTAGATAATTATCCTGACAATGTTTTATGTGTACAGAGGCAATGGGAGGGAGGCCTTCACAGGGGAGAGACTAGTGACACTTCAGGACTGCGTTGTTGTCGTGTCCAGGAACAGGTCCTTCATCAGATCTGGATACGGACTGGTTCCGGTGGACAGCGGTAAACCTCGGGATAGACAGAGAGACTAATATTAGCGTAGACACCATCCTTCTTATGATGTAACAAGTACATCAGGATTTATGGGAAGTGTTCCCGGTCCCGGCTGTTCTAAGCTATGCAGCCTAACATTGAGTTCTAGAAGTCTATAATGTGTTATGTGTATGCTAGGCTAAAGAGATGTGTCTTTAGTGTAGATTTGAACTGACAGAGTGTGTCCCGGACAATGGTAGGAAGACTGTTCCAAAGTTTTGGTGCTAAATAGGAAAAGGATCTACCGCCAGCAGTCGATTTTGATATTCTAGGTATTATTAACTGGCTGGAGTTTTGAGATCGCAATAGACGTGAAGGACTATAATGTGTTAAGAGCTCGCTCAAGTACTGCGGAGCTAAACCATTTAGTGCTTTGTAAGCAATATTTTTAAATTTATAGATGTTTAATAGGGAGCCAATGCAGTGTTGACAGAACGGGGCTAATATGGTCATACTTCCTGGTTCTGGTAAGAACTCGAGCTGCTGCGTTTTGAACTAGCTGTAGTTTGTTTATTAAGCGTGCAGGGCAACCACCCAGTAGAGCATTACAATAATCTAGCCTTGAGGTCATGAACACATTAACTAATTGTTCACATTTTTCATTGAGAGCATATGACGTTGTAGCAAGGTTAGATGTTGTGGGAAGAACATCAAGAACATTCAAAAACTTTAATAAACTTATAAATGTATGCTTCCGCTCCTCCGTGAAAGATACGAGACCGGTGCGTCGCGCAGGTGTCACTCATTATCAATCACCGGCCTAGCGCCGTTCTCTCACGGCCCTCGGCCTCGTCCTGCTCGCCACAGACGTAATTTAGATAGATTTTTAAAATGGAAAAATGCGGTTTTACAGATACTAGACACGTGACTTTCAAATTAAAGATTGGTATCAAAGAGCACACCCAGGTTCCTAACCGACGACGAAGACTTGACAGAGCAGCCATCAAGTGTTAGACAGTATTCTAGGTTACGTGAGGACGTTTTTTGTCCAATAATTAGAATCTCAGTTTTTTCAGAATTAAGTAGTAGGAAATTACTAGTCATCCAGTTTTTTATATCAGCTATGCATTCGGTTATTTTGTGAATTGGTCGGGTCGCTTAGAAATATACAGCTGAGTATCGTCGGCATAACAGTGAAAGCTAATTCCATGTTTCCTAATGATATCTCCTAATGGTAGCATATACAGAGTGAACCGCATCGGTCCTAGTACTGAGCCTTGTGGTACGCCACACTGAACTTTTGATCGATAAGACATCTCTTTATTTTCTGCTACGGTCAGATAATTATTATTTAGACCATGCTAATGCAATTCCACTAATGCCAACATAATTTTATGTTAATAATGTAAATATGTAAATAATCTATTTATGTAATGTAATAATCTGTTATGGTCAATAGTATGAAATCTTAAACATGATTTATCATTTACACTATATAGTGTTACATTAAGCACTAACATATGGAAGTAAAATAATGCCAAATCTTTCTGAAATAAAAAAAAGCATGTTGAATTGGACTACTTGGAAAAAAATATGCATTGCATTAACCATGCTTGCATTTTAATGCATTGTATTTTGGCTTGCATTTTTATGGGCTGAAATTCAACATTATTGTATATTTAAGCTGTGAATATTTCAATTCAAAACATTTCAAACACATTTTCATTTATAAAAATTAGGGCTGGGAATCGATTAAAAAAAATTAACTAATTAATTGCACATTTTCTGTAATTAATTGCAATTAATTGCGTTTCCCCCAAGCTTGTAATCATCAATATTTAAACTTAGAATCACCTAATTAAAACAACACAGGAAAAAAAAAAGAACAGAAAATAGCCCTATATTAAAATATTAAACATCAATATATCAATATATTATTCTTTTTCAATAATCAACATAATCAATTTAACAGGTTATTATTATTATTATTTTAATAATTATCAAAACAAAATATAGTCCTACAAAGCTATTATTATCAGAGCAGGTCATTTTACCATTGTTGTGACTATACCAGCTGAGCTCAGCAAACAGAAGTCTACAGAGAAATTTCACGTCATTTGAGTGGACTTTACTTTTCAAGTGCTTGGTACATGATTGAAGCCTTTGGGCCATTAACGACAGAGCCGCCGACACACACACACACACACGGAACGGAGAGAGCGCCGCTGCTGGGCCGTTAACGACAGAGCGCGCCAACACACACGCGCGCGCGGAGCACAGAACGCGACGCGACGCACATACTGAGCGGAAAAGACCCGCTCATGAAACCTGCGCGAGAATGAAACCTGATCGCCGAACACGGAGGGGCGGCATATTTCAGCCTGTTTAATAGCAGACGCAGCAGGAAATCATTAAAACGAGGCAAAAAAAGGTGCTGCGTTATTTTTTTTTTAACGCGTTAAACATTTCAAATTAATCGCAAAAATTAACGCGTTAATTCCCCAGCCCTAATAAAAATTCAATAATCTATATTCACCTTTCATATTTCACTTCCAAAATATTCAAACTGTTTAAAAACACAGTGCAGCAAGACAGAAGAGTTTGATGGCGATTTCACTGTTTTATATGATTTGACTGTTATCACATACAGTATCTAGTACGTCAATGTAGCCCTTTTTTCTTAATGGATCAAAATCATCATAATCATGTATTATAGTTGCTTGCACACAACTCAATAATTACATGAGGGTTTTATATATTTTTTCACTACATATTTTTTCTCTTTGATTGATGTACTGAGCACTTTTTTAACTTTAATTTCAGACCAGATGGATGAGAATGAGGAGAATGAAGAAGTGAATGAAGTGGAGAAAAGTCAAAGAAGATCTCAGAAATCTTTCACTTGCACTCAGTGTGGAAAGAGTTTCGCACACAAAAATAGGACTCGATGTTCACATGAGGATCCACACTGGAGAGAAACCGTTCAAATGTGATCAGTGTGGGAAGAGTTTCACACATCAAGGAACCCTTCAGAATCACATGATCATACACTCTGGAGAGAAACCATTCACATGTGATCAGTGTGGGAAGAGTTTTACACAACAAGGAACCCTTCAGAATCACATGATCATCCACACTGGAGAGAAACTGCATGAATGTGATCAGTGTGACAAAACATTTTCGAGGGCTTCAAACCTGAAGAGACACCTGAAAGTTCACTCACAGGAGAAACCACATTCATGTTCTTCGTGTGGAAAGAGTTTTTCACGTCTGCAGAATTTAAAGTACATCAGAAAATACATACTGGTGTAAGAGATCATATGTGCTTTGAGTGTGGGGAGAGTTTTATCTCAGCTGAAGTTTTGAAACAACACCAGATGATCCACACTGGAGAGAAACCTTACAAGTGTTCACACTGCGACAAGACATTCAGTCGGTCAGGATCCCTGAAGTCACACGAGAGGACTCACACTGGAGAGAAACCGTATCACTGCACTGCATGTGGGAAGAGATTCACTTATTTATCTTCTCTACGCTGTCACACAAAAACTCACATTAAGTAGTTAATCTTCAGTTCTGATGCCGCATCTCTTCCCTATTAGTCGGTCCTAACCAGCCACGAGGAACAGGGGGAGAAACATCATCAAAATTTGTCACATGAAATAAAGTTAATCTTCAAGACCAGCATTTTAAAATCTGATTCCTAAAGAACAATATTCTTTATATATAAGTTTGCTTAAAGCTACACTGTGTAACTTTTTTAGTTTATTCTTAGCTAAAAACACTTAGTTCTTTCAAAAATATATGTGCTCATTAATGTATATTTACTTCGTTCAAGTAATAAAGTATTCTCGTGAGTGTATAATATGCCATTGAAAATACATACGGGTGAGGGGTTCGAATGCCAGTCGCCATGTTGCCCTTTCATCTTGAAAGTACATTAGCCAAAGAGGGACATACCCGTTAATTCAAGCTTCGCCTTTCGCGTTTTAACACTCGATGGGTGCCACGGTGCGTGTAGAATGTGAAGAGGGGGATTGCTTGAGACTGCTTTATAAAAACCTTTTATGCAAGTTATAATTTGTAATTGAACAAATTCTATAAATTTTTCCTTGCAGTACTTTTTAAAACAATTTACAAGATAATTACGTTTACGATCTGAAAAACAAATACAAGTTCAACAGTACATAAATCAGATGCCATGTCGCTAAAATGTTTTCAGAAAGAGGGAAAAATCAACTCGCATCCTCAAGAATCAAACCATAATAAAAAGATTTGAATATGCAAAACCGTTCTATGACAGCAGAGCTAAACTCATTGATCTAGCGTTTCTATATTATATCTAATATCTAATTTCAAAATCTAATATCACTGCAAAAAATACTTTCTTAATTAGTATTTTTGTTTTGTTTCCAGTCCAAATATCTAAAAAATATTAAACCAAGAAGCGTTTACTAGAGAAGTAAAATGACATAATAAATTCTTTTTTGTTTTAAGATAAAAAGAAAGTAATTTAAGTATTTTTTGCTTAAAACAAGCAAAATTATCTGCCAATGGGGTAAGAAAAAAAATCTGAATTCGAATGGGAAACCAAGAATTTTTTTCTTACCCCATTGGCAGATAATTTAGCTTGTTTTAAGCAAAAAATACTTAAATTACTTTCTTTTTATCTAAAACCAAAATAGAATTTCTTATGTAATTTTACTTCTCTAGTAAACGCTTCTTGGTTTAATTTTTTTTCAATATTTGGACTGGAAACAAAACAAAAATACTAATTAAGAAAGTTTTTTTTTGCAGTCTATATGTAAAAAGTCATAACTGAGATGAAGTGGAGTTGAATAAAAATCTAAGGTACCTCAAAAGTATACTTAAATACAGAGTAAATGTATTTCGTTACATTCCACCACTGGCTATTTGAAAAATGAAGCAAAACATATTGTCACAATATTAACAGATGGTTTGCTAACTGCGTCCCAGGAGAGGCTCAATGAGTCGGTCCAAGTAACGTTTGTACTGGACTTTTTAAAGTTATATTCAACTGCCTAAACACAAAACAGGGTTGGTTAATCTAAAAATGTTCACCTTGGTCAGTTAATGTACATAATAAAGAGAAGAACCATATAAAATCGCATGTTGGTAACATATGTTAACATTTGAATCTTGACTTATTCAAGTGTTTTCTTTAACAAAGTCTCGGGCCCTGTTCCCAATGGCTTCTGAGGTGAACAGTTCATGATATTTCATTTATTTTTAGCAACATTTTTAGTGTCTGAAAGGTTTTCATCATGTTCGGTGCGGTTCGTGTGTCTGCTAACTAAAATACAGTCTTCATGATTTGGTTTCTCTTCACATACAAAACGGTAAGATGTTAGCAAACTACTTTGTTGCTATTAGGAAATCAAACTATATTTTGATTCATATAGACAAATTAAAATGGTTGATAAAGATGGGTGTCATAGTGTCCGTCTTCATATTAGTACCATTTTTTTCTGTCACTTATAATAAAGTGTGTTGATCTGCTGATCCTGAATGGCTTGTTGAATGAGTGTTGATTGTCTATGGCTCATCTATTACCAGAGCAGCTGAAAAGCCTCTTTATTTCATGTCAATAGATCCTGTTTTCCCCTCATTCATTATTGCTGATGTCTTCAGATCTGTAAACCTCCACATTAAGCTCATTTTATTGTCAACAGACTTGAGCAAACGACACGATCAGATACTGTGACATCTACTAGATATAGGTAAGTTTTATAATGTTGTTTATTTCAATAATCTGGATTTTAACATGTTTAATATAAAATAGTATATGATATAGTATAAATATTGTATTCTTTCATCTTTATTCTTACATATATCTGGTGTCTGTTAATTGTTATACTTTTTTTTTTAATAAAAATTATTTGCCAATATGTTAATGAGAGGTTAAATGTATAGGAATAAAGTATGTGGTTGACACTTTTCCATTCATTTACTTAAAAATAACTTCTCTAGATAGATATGTGACCATAAATAATTTAAATGTGAATTAGTATAAAAACATAAACTCAGTAAGTGATTTTTTTTTTATTTTGTCAGATCTGCTCCTCCTCCTTCAGTGAAGCTCCTCCTCCTTCAGTGAAGCTCCTCCTCCTTCAGTGAAGCTCCTCCCACTGCAATTCACCAATAAATGCTGGAATATTCCCATCAGCTACAAGTGAAGACGGGCATCAAACCATCAGGAAGAGCTGAAATCTGCAAAGACAGAGTTTATTGAAGGACAGTGAGAACAGGAGAGATCCAGAACACTGCAGAATGAAACACACTGAAGAACAAAGAGGTTGGTGTTTATTCCTCATTCTTCATTAGTGAGGCTGAAGAACATTAAGCAGTTCATCAGATTTAGATCTGTTATAGTAGGAACAATCTTAAGAGTTGTGAAATATAATTAAAGGAGCAAATAATATGAACCGGCTGCAATTTATAAAAACATTTAAACAGATGTTTGTTGTCTGTAAGTCAATATAAGTATTATCTGAGCTTTTTTTTCCTGTTTATTTTACATCTGGTTCACAATTACTGCAACCATGTTACCAAAATTATGGATATGTCTTAATACAGTTTAGCACATTCCAAAATGTTATTATCTTGCTAAAACACCAACATAAAAAAAAAAATCAAATAAATGCTACACATGTACACGTGTAGTTTGTGTAAAAACAGGGAGTGTTAAAATTATAGCATTATTGCATATTTGTTATTATTTTAGGTAGTTGCTTTATCATATATTTAATGTTTAAAATTTAATTTTAAAAGGTTATTAAGCAGTTCATCAGATTTAGATCTGTTATAGTAGGAACAATCTTAAGAGTTGTGAAATATAATTAAAGGAGCAAATAATATGAACCGGGGAGAAAACATTTTTTAAAGAAGGATATTTGTTATCTGTAAGTCAATATAAGTATGATCTGAGCTGTTTTACTGCAACCATGTTGCCAAAATTATGGACATGTCTTAATACACTTTAGGGCATTCCAAAATTATGTTATTATATTGCAAAAAACACCAACATTTAAAAAAAAATGTATCAAATAAATAGACTTTGTAAATCCTGGGAGTGTTAAAATTATAGCATTATTGCACATTTTTAAAAGGTTAATATTTTAGGTAGTTGCATAGTTTATCAAATATTTAATAGTTCTCACTACAAAAATGTGATTTATTCAGAGCCCCTAAAGGGACATGCTGATGGAAGAAATATATTTCATTGTTTTTGCGTTCTTTAGGGTTGCAAATGAACAAAGACGTTTGCTTTCCTGTTCCAACTCTTTATTACCACAAGGTTTACCATTAGTGATCGGCAAATTGATGTTTTGACATGCCCTGATATTTGTATTTTTTTTCAGTTGCTTATAAACATATTAATGGCAAAGGTGTAATTACACTATTTAGCACGAACATGGCTATCATAATATGTGAGCAACATGCATGTACATGTTTGCATTTTTGAGAGAATATTATTTATGCGTGGTTATTAAAAAAACTCAAACTTAAATGTTCTGATATAAGACCACAAATGACCAACTTCACATATTCCCACAATACTTTTGACTAATAGATGTTGTCGGCAGTGTTGTGGGTAACGCGTTATAAAGTAACGCGTTAGAGTACTCTAATTACCTTTTTCGTGAAATGTGTAACTTAACGCGTTAGTTTTGTGCGTTAAGTAATCAGTAACTTCGTTATTTTTTTTTTAAAGTAATCCGTTATTTTAAGGAAAGGAAAATCCCGAATAAAAAATTTTCCCCAAGATCAAGACAGTGTTTCTGCGCTTCAATACCCCACCACCCTCCAACTTCATTAAAGGCACACGCGCGCAGTCTCTTGCTCTCTCTCTCCCGCTCTGCCGTGCACGCGCTGCGCGGTTTTGAGCACAGTCTCTGTCTCGCGGGCGCGCTCGCTCTAGATTCCGGGAGATTTTAACTAATTCGCGGGCATCAGTGAGCCGCTATCAATATGCGGGAGACTCCCGGAACTTCCGATAGACTTGGGATGTCTGCATTTCTATAGGCCTACTGGAAATAATATCGCCATTATAATTATTGATTTTTTTATTGAAATAATAGCTCATCCGCGCATCTCTACTACCCGGGCTGGGAAGGTGTGAATTTTGATTAATATGTTCTGTGATAATAAATAAATAAAACGCTATGTGGAATAGCTGACTGTCTTTCCTGTTATTGTTATCCTGCAGTGTTAATTTAGTCGGATGACTGACGTTATTCATTGCCAGGAGTCACGACTTCTAGGTGCATTTAAAGGGGGACCGTGTCTGTCAATCAAGCTGCAGCATGTGTGAGGCGCTGCAAACGGCTTTTAATTTTTGGTAACGCATGAGTACTCTAACGCGTTACTTTTATGAATAGATAACGCAGTAACGTAACTGATTACTTTTAATTGATGGTAACGTTGTAACCTAATTAACTACTTTCCAAAGTAACTATACCCAACACTGGTTGTCGGCTACAGTTTTTACTTCAAAATGATCTGAAAATCATCCGGGCTAATCGTTCACATTAAACAAAAGCTTGATTTACATTTTGTAAGACACTTTTTGTTTGGAAAGGCAATATGCAGGTGGGCGTGAATGATCCAACAAGGTCATGAATAATGTCCTCATTCACACCTGGAGACAAAGACCTGCTAACGCCCGTTTCACTCATACTCCGTTTGCAGTGCGTTTGCGGTGCGTATTTTTTCCCGTACCCATGTTAACAGGTTAGAGCAGGGGTCGGCAACAGGCGGCCCGCGGGCCAAAACTGGCCCGCCAGCAATATTTTCTGGCCCGCCGGATTATTTTTACTATAACGGTTTACAAATAGGCCCCGTGTATCAGTGATGCATTTGAATGTTGAGCGCGTTATTAACTTTTGAATAAAAGCTGACGCGGGACAAAATGCCCGATTTCCCAAAACGTTGAACTGAGCAAGTGCCATTTTAATACTTTTAAACACATAGCTCAGTAATGTCAGTTTTATGTATTTGCTGAGAGGGGGCGGGGTTTTTGTTGGGAAATTCGTAGGAGAGACGCGCACTTCGATTAGACTGGATAAACACATGCAGCATCTTAACTGTTAAGAAAATGAAACGAAATAAATGAATAAATCAAGCCTTTATTACAAAACACAGCATTCAGAAAAATGCGCACCCCTAGTTCCTACTATGGCCCAATATGCGGGTCGGGTACAATATTTTCTTTCTTTTGTTTGCGGTCCGAGTTGCGGGCGGGTTAGTTGAAAACGTCGGTCGGGTGCGGGTTGTTTATACATTGACCCGCGCATCACTGCCGTGTATCATTCGTTCAATCGTTTTTTCCCCCCAAATTAAAACCAAAAATAAAAAAATTAAAAACGACTTGTTTTTGAGATTCTGAAAACAAGATCTAAATTTTTAAAGCAGGTGAACACAGAGTGTATTTTAAGCGGTTGCTGAATAGAACCTTGTGGGAGTTGGACGGAAAAAAAACAGTCCCGCGCAGACCTCCTTAAACCTAACGTTAGGTGTGTAACGTTAGCCTATGTGTGTCCCAAATAAATAATAATTTAAAAAAAGGAATAAAGTTCAAAAGTTGTACAGTCCATTGGTAATACAATGCTAAATCAGATATATGTACAATAACATGTCCAACAATCGATTTAAATAGTACATGGGGTTTAATTTATCGTTAATGAGATGTATCCGATGCATTTTCTCGTGTGCTTAAATGGTCCAGTGGTAGAACTTTCGTCAAGTGTGTAAAAGGTTCTGGGTTCTGATCTGCATTCGTATATTTTTTTCTTTTTCTTTTTTTTTTTCTTCATCAAAACCGATTATGCTCATCGATTATGGTTGTATATCAAGTAGCCTAGTAGGGACACGTTTGTGTGCATTATATTTTGTGATTTCACCGTAACGAATAGGCCTATTCCATGTAGCTGGCCCGCCATCTACTGGATAAAAAAAATATTGGCCCGCGGCCAAAGTTACTTGCCGACCCCTGGGTTAGAGCTTTCACACTGCACACGGATGCGGTCCGGCAATCCGCTCCAGTTGCGGTGCGTATACAGCAGTGCAGCGATCGTTTACACACAGAGTCTATGTTCTGCGGCACCGCACTGCAGCGAATGTTCACATTGAAATAAATATAGATTGACAAGAAACTGTAATAATTTGATCATATACTCATAATTACAGTTAATGTGTTCTACATTTACTAAATTACAGGATCAAGACATTTAAAAAAAATCAGTATAGTCCCAAGAGTTGCAAAATACGATCAGATAATGACTTTTTCCAGTGACATGGATGACAATCGTCTCATTGTGGAGGTGGAAAAATACACAATTCTGTATGATCCACAGATTATGTTGTATAAAGATTTAAATGCCAAAGAAAGGGTGGGAAGCAATTTCCTCGGCTATTGGTGTCGATGGTAAGTTTTAAAATGTTTGTTTCAAGTGCGATGTTTATAGGTTGACTAATGAATACAAAAAGTTATTTATATGATTATTGGTTTTAAACGAAAATATAAATATATATTATTGCTACATGTTGTTCTATTTAAACATGAATATGTAGCCTATGTGTTGCCCTTTTTATTTATTTTGTTTATCGTCACATTCAACCTTCATGTCATGCGAATTTATTAAATGTAGGCTAAATGAACATCAGAATAGTTGTAGCCTATAGCCTATCTCAATTCATAAGTAAATCATATTATATAGTTTTATTTTTGAATATACAGAAGTTAAACAGGGTGTAATTATAAGGTTGTGTTATGTAGTTATAATTAATTTTGACTATGTAGGCTAATTGTAAATCAAAATGTTTAACTTTTTGGTGCTACGGACAGCCTGATTTATAGCAGAGGAAAAATACTCGTTTTAATGTAGATAATAAGTGGCATGTACCAACAATAATTAAAATATCAAATGTTAATTTCCAAAAAGGTCCTTTTGTCTTCTGGGGGCTAGCCCTCTCTTTCGTCTCTTTCTTCTCCTTCAGCAACAGATATAGCGCGATAGCTTTTCTTCTGTCAACAACTCGAACTACGTAAAACCACAAAGAATAACAATGATTAAAATTAATTTTCATACGGTTTCAATGTCTGTAACAATGTCAAAGTTGAAATCAAAATTACTTTCCCATTTTTTATTTTGTGACACACAGAAACTGCGTATCAGTAGCGCACTGCAAACGCAGCATATGTGAAAGTACTATAGCGCGTGCTGATCCAGTACCGCACACGCACCGCACACGCACCGCACACGCACCGCAAACGGAGTATGTGTGAAACGGGCGTAATGCTGCATACTAATGAGCCTTTCATTCAGGTGTCACTGAGCCACAAGAAATTATGCAAAGACAACACACACACATATACACACACACACACACACACACATATATATATACATACATACACGCACACACATATATCTCTATATATATATATATATATATATTACTACAGAATTGGTTCAGAGTTGGAAACATCTTGAAAAAAAGTGTATTTTTCCACGTATGCTTGCAAATTGTATAATATCCAAGGTAAACATTTCTAGTAATTGTGCAGTTAATTCTCATTCGTATTTTCAGAAAGTTTTGCAATAAGTAGGCTATCCTCTCCCCAAATTTGTCACTAATAAAACACAAAAATAATTTAAAGAGAAGGCTTATATTGACCTTTTAAGATTTTGTTTGCACCTTGTAAATTAGGTTTTGATGTGGCAGTAAAAACTTTATAATCTATCCAAAACGAAATGTTGTCTTTCATATTTCGTCTGTAACATATTGTCTTTTATCATATATATTAGGGCATAAATGTTAATTTGCAGTTTAATATGTTGATTATACAAAGACATTTTATTTCAACGTATTCAGTCGATTTTTACTCATCTCAGTAGGCAATATAGATAGTTTGCTAAAAGCTAAATTCATTCACACAGACGCGCGCGAGCTGTAGTAAACAACAGCATGTGCCGTTCATCCCATTCAAACACAGAAACGCGATTCAAATTTAAACAGTCTTTTGCGGTTTACAGACACCATTTCATATCGCGATTAGAACAAAGCACTTACTGATGATCTGCAGAATCCGTTGTTAGGCTACTCCAGCACGTTTGAGGTAAAATTACCAGGATTATCACGATATTATTATTCCTCACAGCGAGTGTGTTATCCAGCTGTTGTGGGCGTTGACTGGTTTGCATGTGTTGCTTCAGATCTGCGTTTGAATAGCGGCGCGCTGTCGATGTGCGTGTCACATTAGCAGAGTAATGAGCTGGCAGAAAGATAATGAGAACGGCTGATCTCTCGCTCTGTATATATAGATTACATAAACAGAGAATATTTCTTTTAGTTTTGAATTAGATAATTTAAAACTACACACTTAAATGATTATAGAGATATATATCTCATGTCTGAGTGAATAGTATTCGCTGAGTTTTGTTTGAGTTTAGAGAAGTGCTTCAGAAAAAAAGTTCACGGAGACGGAGAGGCAGAAAGCACTCCCTGTTTACTTTCTATATTTTACAAAAGCACAATGTTTTATTTCGATTGTAAACATAAAAAAGTAGACATTTAACAGCTTATTTTTTCATATTTCTTAAGGCTGTATGACCAAAACTGAGTATTTTAGGTCTATTTTGCTGCTATGTAAAAAAAACGCGCAAAACGCGCCCGCGCGTTTGCCAACCCCAGAGGGTTAATTCCTAAATAAATAAAAAATATACATTCAGACACAGTCAATAATACAAATCTAATGTTGTATTTGTAGCGATATACAAGCGGTCAAGTGACAAAAGAACGAAAGACTCAGACCCGAAAGACTCACAGACCCGAAGGACTCACAGACCCGAAGGACTCACAGATTCGAAGGACTAACAGACCCGAAAGACTCAGACCCGAAAGACTCAGACCCGAAAGACTCAGACCCGAAAGACTCAGACCCGAAAGACTCAGACCCGAAAGACTCAGACCCGAAAGACTCAGACCCGAAAGACTCACAGACCCGAAGGACTCACAGACCCGAAAGACTCAGACCCGAAAGACTCAGACCCGAAAGACTCACAGACCCGAACGACTCACAGACCCGAATGACTCACAGACCCGAAGGACTCACAGACCCGAAGGACTCATAGACCCGAAAGACTCAGACCCGAAGGACTCACAGACCCGAAAGACTCACAGACCCGAAAGACTCACAGACCCGAAGGACTCACAGACCCGAAGGACTCACAGACCCGAAGGACTCACAGACCCGAAGGACTCACAGACCCGAAAGACTCACAGACCCGAAAGACTCAGACCCGAAAGACTCAGACCCGAAGGACTCAGACCCGAAGGACTCAGACCCGAAGGACTCAGACCCGAAAGACTCAGACCCAAAAGACTCAGACCCGAAAGAATCACAGACCCGAAAAAAGACTCACAGACCCGAAAGAAGACTCACAGACCCGAAAGAAGACTCACAGACCCGAAAGAAGACTCACAGACCCGAAAGAAGACTCACAGACCCGAAAGACTCACAGACCCGAAAGACTCAGACCTGAAAGACTCAGACCCGAAAGACTCACAGACCCGAAAGACTCAGACCCGAAAGACTCACAGACCCGAAAGACTCTCAGACCTGAAAGACTCAGACCCGAAAGACTCGATGAACTAATCATAGCCACGGGACTCTATGGGACTCACAAGAAGAACGAAAGACTCAGACTCGGCCAAACCCGAAGACTAGATTAACTAATAATTTCTCTTTCCGGTACTGACAGCATAGTCTCTATGGGGCTGACAGGAAGAAGGAAAGACTCTGAGGACCCTGCCGACCGAACCCGAACTCCCGAAGACTCAAACTAATAATTTCTGTTTCCTGTACAGAACCTATGTTCAAACCCGAAGACACGAGGTGGGGAACAGACGTGATACATTTGAAGTCGCAAAAGAAAGAACGTCTCGGATCAGGAGGTGAGGGGAACTAACAGACTACACTAGCCTGAACTTAAGATCCAACTAATCAATTAATAAAATATTTCGGTTTCTTATAATATAGATTTGGCTGCATTACCCTATAGTTTATTTACATTTTTTCAAATGTAATCAACATTTTCGTAAGTACTAGATGTGTTGGGCTATTTAACGTGACATTTTAATTATATTCTGCTGAAATGAACGAAATGACTCAAAAAAAGATTCGTTCATTTTGCTGAACAAGATTCAAAGATCCGAGAAGAGTCAGTAAAATGATACGAACTTCCCACTACTACGGTACTCAATACATTCTGTTATTACATGAGGGTTTTATAATAAAAAAATCACTACCTATTTTTTCTCTTTTATAGATTTACTGAGCACTTTTTTATTTTAATTTCAGACCAGATGGATGAGAATGAGGAGAATGAAGTGGAGAAACATCAAAGAAGATCTCAGAAATCTTTCACCTGCACTCAGTGTGGAAAGAGTTTCGCACGCAATCAAAGAGTGAGGTCACATGAGGATCCACACTGGAGAGAAACCGTTCTCATGTGATCAGTGTGGGAAGAGTTTCACACATCAAGGAACCCTTCAGAAACACATGAGGATCCACACTGGAGAGAAACCGTTCTCATGTGATCAGTGCGGGAAGAGTTTCACACAACAAGGAAACCTTCAGCGACACATGATCATCCACACTGGAGAGAAACTGCATGAATGTGATCAATGTGGCAAAACATTTTTGACGGCTTCAACCTGAAGAAACACATGTTAGTTCACTCACAGGGAGAAACCACATTCATGTTCTTTGTGTGGAAAGAGTTTTTC
The DNA here is from genome assembly GCA_033366665.1 of Phoxinus dragarum. Lineage (NCBI taxonomy): Eukaryota > Metazoa > Chordata > Actinopteri > Cypriniformes > Leuciscidae > Phoxinus > Phoxinus dragarum. Next base: position 19,564 of record JARPMJ010004484.1, read on the forward strand.
ATGTGTACAGAATTTAAAAGTTCATCAGAAAATACATACTGGTGTAAGAAATCACTTGTGCTTTGAGTGTGAGAAGACTTTTATTACAGCTGCAGAATTGAAACGACACCAGAGAGTTCACACTGGAGAGAAACCTTACAAGTGTTCACACTGCGATAAGAGATTCAGTAATTCAGGATCCCTGAAAACACACGAGAGGATTCACACTGGAGAGAAACCCTACAAGTGTTCACACTGCGATAAGAGATTCTGTAATTCAGGAACCTTGAAAAAACACGAGAGGATCCACACTGGAGAGAAACCCTACAATTGTTCACACTGTGATAAGAGATTCAGTCTGTCAGGAACCCTGAAAAGACACGAGAGGATCCACACTGGAGAGAAACCGTATCACTGCACTGCATGTGGGAAGAGCTTCAGTCAATCATCTGCTCTACACAGACATACAAAAACTCACATTAAGTAGCTTATCTAAAGTGTCAAGTGCGATGCCACCTCTCTTTCCTATTAGTTTGTCTTATGCTGCGTTCACACCAAACACGAATAGAGCAACAAATTTGCGTATACCGCGTCTAGTTTGACTCTTGAACATTTTGAATGCATTCGCGCATCCAAAGCTAAATTGACGCGCGTCCAAGACGAAATCCGCTTCTTGTGGGAGAGGCAAGTGCTAGGCGGGTCTGCTTGCAAGAAAGGCCGCGAAATTTTCAAATACTTCTGATATTGTGTCACGAAATGTAGTTTTAAGAGTTGTTCAGTCGAGAATGTAGTTGTTTAAAGCTCAAATCTGTGGTTTATTTATAAAGATAGCGCAGATAAATAAATTTATCTGACGTTTCTGAGTTGTGAGATCCAGGCGATCACCGGGCGTCAGCGCTCATGTAACCCGCTAGAGCTGCCTTACCTCGGCTAGTCCTCCTGATGTTTGCCGCTGGTAAACGAGAAATGTTTAAATTAAAAAATTTGAGCCAGACGCTCAATTCGCGCGAACGAGGCGAATTTGCATCTACCGCGCCGCGCTAAACGCCTCATCCTCATACATTGACTTAACATTGAAATCACTCGCGCCAGACGCTCTATTCGCGTTTGGTGTGAACGCAGCATTAAGCAGCCACAACCATGGCTGTAGCCAGTTATGAAGTCACCGAGGTCCAGACTTCAGTATATTTCTGTGGTGTATATAATAAAGGTTGTGAGATAATTCCCTAATATAGTATTGACTGTACTTTAGTTCTGCTAGGATATTGCACAGCACCAAGATCTGTCACGGCTCATCAAAATATCGAAATATTTGAGATGACCAATCAAATTAAAGTAGGCAGGCTTTATGTTCACAGAAGCTGCTGAGCGCATATTATAGCGCTTCAGTTAATGGTCATAAAGTGTGAGATTAAATGTAAGTAGCTAAACTAAACATTCCATATTTGACAGCTATTTTAGGATAGAAATGTTTATCGACCGACAAAAATAATTGGGAAAACTGACGTATATAAATATCAGTTGCCCCTATGTTTACTTTCTTAACTGACAGACTAAAATCAAAAGAATATCAGACAAAGCCAGCTTCAGGAGGGGAAGAGACAGACCAAAATAGGGAGACTGAGAGAAAAAGAAAGGGATGGAGTTCATATGTCTTGAAATGCACATAGATCAGAGAAATACAAATGTTCTCGGGGGAGCATGACCCCGAACCCCCTTAACTACCTCATATTTGGGACACCGGCGATACTCTGCCTACAGCCCTGGCCACAACCATCGAAAGTATAAACGAAACATTGTCAACATTTTTCACATTTAGTTTATCTTTAAGAACAGCAGTTTTACTGTGAGATTCACATCAACTCAAAGATGAAGTTCCTCCCCAAAGAACAATATCGCATATATAATTTTGCTTAATTTATGTGTTTAAAAGGTAGTGTTTTTTAAAAAAAAAATTGCTAACTGTTCCTGCTCAGGAAGCTGAAGAAGAGGCTGATTGAGAAGCTTTGCTGTTGTTACTCAATAAAGAGAGATCTGTCTTATTTGTTTCCAATTTTACTTTCTTTTTATATTTGCTGCACCAAGTACTTTAACTTTTATGCTCCATTTTTATTGTTTGCTCCTTCTTCTTGCATCAAGAATAAATAATTTTATAATTTTACTTTAGTTACATCTAAAAGTCATGCTGAGTAGAAATACATAATCATATTTCTCTTGGTCTCCTCAAAGTTGCGGTGGATTTTCTCGTCAGCGTAAAGATTAAGAGACTTCCTTCGGTGCGAAAGCCTCTATAATGTCCCACCTAAAGTACGATGTGGGACGCTGTAATCTGCTGATTGTTTAGTTTCAGAAGGTGTCATTTCTCGTGTTTAAAAAGACTTCAGTAGAAGTTGAAGTATCAACTCAAGCTTTTTACTCAAGTAAAAGTGTTAAAGTACTGGTTTCAAAACTACTTAAAGTATAAAATTAAAAGTATTAAATACTTAAGATTAAAGATCTTAAAGATAAGATCTTGAAGATCGCTAAATTCAAGGCTTTTGGTTATACCTAGGATATCTAAGTCCACCAAAGGAGGGAGAGCTTTTTCACATCTAGCTCCAAAACTCTGGAATAGCCTTCCTGATACTGTTTGTTGCTCAGACTCCCAGTTCAAAACTAGACTAAAGACGCATCTCTTCAGCCAGGCATTCATATAATTTTTTTAATCTTACAGTTAAATCCGGCCTCTAGTTTATAACCGCCAGAGGAGAACTGGCCCCCGACTGAGCCTGGGTTCTCCCAAGTTTTTTTTTTTCTCCATTGGGTCACCTGATGGAGTTTTAGGTCACCATTGGGTCACCTGATGGAGTTTTAGGTCATCATTGGGTCACCTGATGGAGTTTTAGGTCACCATTGGGTCACCTGATGGAGTTTTAGGTCACCATTAGGTCACCTGATGGAGTTTTAGGTCACCATTAGGTCACCTGATGGAGTTTTAGGTCACCATTGGGTCACCTGATGGAGTTTTAGGTCACCATTAGGTCACCTGATGGAGTTTTAGGTCACCATTAGGTCACCTGATGGAGTTTTAGGTCACCATTAGGTCACCTGATGGAGTTTTAGGTCACCATTGGGTCACCTGATGGAGTTTTAGGTCACCATTGGGTCACCTGATGGAGTTTTAGGTCACCATTAGGTCACCTGATGGAGTTTTAGGTCACCATTAGGTCACCTGATGGAGTTTTAGATCACCATTAGGTCATCTGATGGAGTTTTAGGTCACTTGATGGAGTTTTAGGTCACCATTAGGTCATCTGATGGAGTTTTAGGTCACTTGATGGAGTTTTAGGTCACCATTAGGTCACCTGATGGAGTTTTAGGTCACCATTGGGTCACTTGATGGAGTTTTAGGTCACCATTAGGTCACCTGATGGAGTTTTAGGTCATCATTGGGTCACCTGATGGAGTTTTAGGTCACCATTAGGTCATCTGATGGAGTTTTAGGTCACCTGATGGAGTTTTAGGTCACCATTAGGTCACCTGATGGAGTTTTAGGTCATCATTGGGTCACCTGATGGAGTTTTAGGTCATCATTGGGTCACCTGATGGAGTTTTAGGTCACCATCACCTGATGGAGTTTTAGGTCATCATTGGGTCACCTGATGGAGTTTTAGGTCACCTGATGGAGTTTTAGGTCACCTGATGGAGTTTTAGGTCACCATTAGGTCACCTGATGGAGTTTTAGGTCACCATTGGGTCACCTGATGGAGTTTTAGGTCACCATTGGGTCACCTGATGGAGTTTTTCGTTTCCTTGCCACTGTTGCCTTTGGCTTGCTCAGTTGGGGATATTCAATTTAATGAATCAATCAATAATACTATTGATTAGCATTACCAAACATGGACGTTTTATTATTATTTTAATTTAATACTGTGAAGCTGCATTGATATATTCTGTATTGTGAAAAGCGCTATACAAATATTCTTGACTTGACTTGACTTAAAAGCAATGAGAACTGTGCATGTGCGTAGAGAGTCTGTAATAGATGTGACAGGTGAGGAGAAGAGAGAACCACTCTACCGACTTTTGTACACTTTCTATTTGTGACTGGAGTTAAATGTTTATTTGTGTATGCGGATGAGTGGGATGTTTAAGTCATTTTATTAAACCCCGGGAAAATACGCCATCTCTCATGCATCTTTTCCTCCGACACCACATATTGTTTTTCTCTCAACAGCATCTCTACTTTGCATTACAAATTGTTACAATTTGCGTGTTTACAACTAAAATAAACCGATAAAGAAAAGGAAATCCATGTCTGTCATTTGTAAATAAAGTAAAATGATATTATTTTACAATGCTTTATAAAAAAAAATATCCATCCCGGAAACAGAAAAAAATTAATTACTTCAACAACAGTAATTGTTGTTTCAGTTGCTGTGACAAGAATATGTTTATTAGCAAAATATGACAATCAACATTGCATGAACGAACAAATTTGCGTTGGCTAAACAAAGTATTTTTACTGAGAACTAAAAAAATATTGAGACAACTCAAAAGTCGTACTGCATCAAGTTGCCTAATATTTTTTTACTTTTTTTCAACAATTTATTATTTACAGTGCACATATGAAAGACGCTGTCTGTCTACATCACCAACTGTTTTACCCTTATTTTTGTTTGATTTGTTGCTTTATCGTTACGTTTTTGTTGTTTTCCCCTTTTTCAAATAGTTTTTGCCGTGTTTTTGCTAATCTACCATTGGTCTCCTGATGATGTCAACATATTTTCGCGCGCTCCTTCAGTCAGTGTGTGGAGTCTTCTGATGTAAACAGTTCACGATATTTCATGTTTAGACCGTTTGTTAAAGCAACATTTACGGGGTCTTTTCTGACTGGTGTAACCCCCCCCCCCCCCCCCTCTTTGTTAAGGCGCTACACTCAAAAAATTACTCATTGAATGAACATAATAAAATCATGGAAAGGATTTCCACATGATTAACTTGCTTTATTTCAGCATTATGCAATTCTGTTATTCCAATTTAATGTACTTATGTTGGGTCAACTTAATTTATTAAGGTTGATTCAACTTATCTACTATGGTTTGGCACAGCTTAATTTAATATTGTCAGCCCAACTAATTTTAAGGTTTCCTGACATGATCCAGGTGTTTTTTACTTTGATTCATCCATTAATATTTCATTTATTTTAGTGACACATAATTAAGTTGATAGACTATAGCTAGCTATTTGTTAACAGTAGCACATATTAACAAATTAAATGCTAAGATTTACATGCTCCTTCAACTAAAGCAAATAAATGAACCAAATCAGTCCACAGCCAAACACAATGCTCCACTCTTCTCCACAATGGTAACGCACTGTAATTTAAATGGTTCTAATAAATGGTTCCTATGTAATTGAACATTAAACACAATTACATACTATCAAGTCTTCCCCTTTTCTCATTTTCTCAAAAAAAACATAAAATAACACTTAATTTTAACATTTATTCTCTCTTAATTCAACCATATGCAAAGCATGCTGGGAACTAACAAGCACCGCCCAGTTTCAGTTAATGCAACACAAATCATTCATGTAATCCAACACAAACGGATTAAGTAAATTAAAATTTTACATTTAAGCAGATTGAACACAATCAAATTAAGGTATAAATGGCCGGACACAGGATATCTCATTTATTACTTTTTATTGACCAAAAAACAAACATTTCAAACTAACAAAGGAACTACAAAAGAGCCCTCATGACTCACGTTACATACAACTTTGTGAACACTTTCCATTTAAAAATAATGGGAAGTCAGAATATACATTAAAAGCAACAGTCTTAAATCTCTATGATGTAATGTGTGGCGACGACGGTTTTAACACTGGATTTGAAGAGCAGATCTCATTTACCTCAAAGAACTGACATGCTATATGCAAACAAACATTTAATTTTTTTATAGGCTACACTTAACACAAATTATTGTAGACAAAAAAACCCCCCATTATATAACATTCAATTTTAAGCGACATACAACTTCATATCACTCACGCGATAACACTTTACAATAAGGTTTCATTAGTTAAAATTAGTTAAATGGTTAGTTCACTCAAAAATTAAAAACCATTGTTCTGTCATCATTTAATCTACTCATCCTCATGTCGTTCCAAACCTGTCAGACTTACGTTCACAAATGAAGATCTTTTAGATTAAAACTGAGTGATTTCTGTCCCTCCATTTGCAGTCTACACAACTACCGTACTTTGAAGCTTCAAAAAGTGTGAATAAAAGCCTAAATTTAATGTTTATCATATAAAGTGATCATCTCCAGAAAATGGTAACTAAACTGCTTAATTCATATGCATTAGTTTTACAATCTCTTCATGAACTTTTTGAAGAGTCAATGGGGTTGTAGACTGTCAATGGAGGGAGAGAAATCTCTCAGATTTCATTAAAAATATCTTTATTGTGTTCTGAAGATAAAAGAAGGTCTCACAGGTTTGAAACGTCAGGAAGGTGTTGATGCATGTGCAATTTGTGACGACTGAACTAATATATTGGGGTATGTTTTACTCATTATTTTAATGCAGATATTACTGTTAATAAATAGGTAGTTAGCATGTACCCATTTTTATATATTTTACCTGCTGACTATAAATATAACTGATTTGCACAGGTTGTATTTAACACACTCCTGCATATTTTTTTACAATGTGTGTTTTCTTTAGTTGCAGCGTGTTGATCTTTCAGCCACCGTACCAAAAAAAAAAAAACAGATGGATAAAAGATTTTCTATTGAACAAAAATCATATGAATAATCAATATCTAAATTAGACCTCTCTAACACACTTTTAGCTGGATGTAGTGTGTTAGTGATGTGAATAAGTATGGACACACATGCTAAAGTTGCCTAAAAAGAGGAATAAAAAAAAAATAATCTTTTGGAAATTGATCTTAATGCCTTAATTTAAAAAATGAGGAAAAACCCAACCTTTAAATCCTTACCTTCAATTTTCTTTGTGAATGTATCGTAAATAAATAAATCTTCTTCTTTAAAACACAGTCAAGACACCCCTGTGTTAAATCCCCATAGAGGCAGTAGATTTTTATTTTTAAAGGCCAGTTATTTCATGTATCCAGGATACTGTGATCCTGATAAAGTTTCCTTGGCCTTTAGGATTAAAATATCCGCACATCCTCACACACCCTTCACCACACAGAGATTGGCATGGGGTACTTTCCATAAGATCATCTCTCAATGCAAATCAAACCAGCTATTAGCCTAACTGGAATAAAACCATGCCAATCTCTAGGTGTGGTGAAGGGTGTGTGATGATGTGCAGATATTTTAATCCCAAAGGCCAAGGAAACTTTATCCGGATCATAGTCTCCCAGATCCATGAAATAACTGGCCTTTAAAAATATAAATCTGCCGCCTCTATGGGGATTTAACACAGGGTGTCCTGACTTATGCACCCTGTGTTTTAAGGAAGAACATGTATTTATGTACGATACATTATTCATTCACAAAGAAAATTGGTGTCCTTAAAGGTTGGTTTTTCCTCGTTTTTTTTTAAATTAAGGCATTAAGATCAATTTCCAAAATTGGACCATCTCCAAAAATACATTAAAAAAAACATGAAATGACAAGCGTTTATCAAAGTACGAAATCCACACTTTTAATCCCTTATACACAATTAGCTCTTGAAATACGAAATGGAGGCGGGTCCGGATTGAATTCTCTCCAGGTCCGGAGTCCGCGGACTTTGAGAAGTATTTTTATTTTTTATTTATTAATTTATTTGACATGGACATTGCAATTAAACATAGTACAAAACAAGTCTGTGACTGATGCTATGCAAAAGGAGTTTATAGCTACTGCTAATTTTCAACTCCAGTCCATGGTTGGGCCTTTACACTACAACATTTACTATTTCATCTTAAAAACATATCTACAGACACACCATATAAATCACTTACATACACAAACCAGCTAACTACAAATGGGTACATTCCTGTTTCGATTTCATCCAAGACTTAACTCGAGAAGTAAACATTTTAAGCTCAGTCATGGTTTTAAATTCAGTGGGTAATGAATTCCACAACTTTGCACTTTTATATGAAAAAGCAGACTGACCAAATGAAGTCTTGCGGAACGGAACTGTACAGTTGTTATTGATAGAGCCTCTGGTGACTCTATTGATGCTTTGTCTCTGCATAAATTAACTGAGTGGCTCAGGTGCTATATTATTGAGACATTTGAAAGTTAATTTGAGAAAACATAAATCACTAAAGCTTTCAAAGCTTAGCAATTTATACTTCTGGAGAATATTGCAGTGATGGTAGCGAATTGGCTTCTTATCCATAGTACACTGCTATAAGATAATAAAACATTTTTTTATTAAACTTCGTCTAACTAATATAATATTTTGTATATATTTATTATATATTATAAACTATTATAGAAGAGAGATCTATTTTTATATACTTTGGAACAATATCTGTTGATTTTGCCTTTCGGTGATGACGTCATCACAAGCGCGCGCTCCTTCAGTGTCGAGACTTCTGAGGTAAACCGTTCACTCCACTTCACGTAATTGTAAAATACTCTTTACACAGTTTAAATATAATTTTACGGGCACATTTCCTGATGGTTTTCATCGAGTTCGGCGCTAATTGTGTCTGCTGACTAAAACACTTAAAGAAGCGGTTATTTCTCTTCACATACAAAACGGTAGGTATGATGTTAGCGAAGTTTATAAAGATGGGTGTGTCATTAGTGTCTGTCTTTTGTATTGCTGCTTTTTTCTGTATCATTTGAGAAATAGTAATATTAGAGCACTTTTGTTGGCTTTCAGCAGATATTCTGACTCAAACAATCTGTTTATAGCAGCAAATACTTATAATAAAGTGTGATGATCTGCTGATCCTGAATGGCTTGTTGAATGAGTGTTGATAGTCTATGGCTCATCTATTATCAGAGCAGCTGAAAAGCCTCTTTATTTCATGTCAATAGATCCTGTTTTCCCCTCATTCATTATGCTGATGTCTTCAGATCTGTAAATTGCCACATTAAGCTCATTTTATTGTCAACAGACTTGAGCAAACGACACGATCAGATACTGTGGTGATCAGCTTGTGACATCTACTAGATATAGGTAAGTTTCATTACAGCATTTATTTCATTAACCGTGTTTCATATAAAAGTTAAACAAAACTAAAGTACAATAAACAAAAACAACTTGTTTAAAATGTGTGAATTAGGATAAAATAAACTCAGTAAAGCCTGTTTTATGCTTCTGCGTCGAATTGACGGTGTACCCCCGCAGACCCTTCCGCGTCGAAGCAAACAACACTGCAGAATGGAACACACTGAAGAACAAAGAGGTTGGTGATTATTCCTCTTTCTTCATTAGTGAGGCTGAGGAACATTAAGGTTATAAAGCTTTAAGGCGAGACACTACAGGTGAATAGGGTACAATTTTAAAATAATAGATATCATCATGAAACTTCCTCAGATGATTACTTACACAAGTTCATAAAAAAATGTATTACAAGTTTTTGAAATTTGAATGTTTAATTATGAAAATTATGCATTATCTCATTAAATATGCGCAATTTTGCATATATTTTCACGGGATAGATCTGAACATATGATAAAGCCAGGTGCAAAATTCTTCTTTCATTTTGATTACACACAAGATGAAAAAAGATGTTCAGAGGGATTTCAGGATATATGCCTTCATTACCTAGGAAATCAAAATTTACTGTCCATAGTCTTAAAAAATCGATTTTCGACATATTTTTTTGATTAAAATGTCACATAAATCAGGCCAGGAATGATTTATTAACAAATCCCTCTGAACATATCTTCAGAATACTGCTAAGTGTATAACTGGAGAGTTTGGTGTACATCGGCTGAGATGTGTCACTGGAGAATGGCAAAAAACTCATACAGAGAAAAAGGCATTTAAAGATTTGTAATGTAAAAAAATCATACTTTTCTAGTGGAAACAACTATTTACTGACACAATATCTTATCAAATCATTAGCAACAACTAGTGATGCACCGATGTGAATATTGTGGCCGAGACCGATAACCGATATTAATATTGCTGTTATGGCCGATACCGATATTTACCGATGTCGATATCTCTGTATAGAAAACACATTTTTATGATAATCAAATTAAAGAGCTATTTTCCAAAACACTCTTTTTTTTAACTTTTATAATGTATTTTCATGACTGATATTAGGCACCTTTACCTGTGTGTACCAGACGCGATGCGATAAGATCCAGAGACAAATAATTTGTCTGTCCACTCTAGCCGCGACGCGACATGTGTAAAAATCAATCAAAACCCAGAGCCAATCAGAACAGCGTGTGGGCAGGCTCTCGCGTCAAGTGCAAAGCACCAGAAAGTAATCTTGACGGCAATCGCAAGAAAATGGATAAGTAGCTACATAATCAAATTCACAAATATTACACCATTTAAACAGTATTCAAATACATAGGCTACTGAGTTACTTAAACAATCTTTGTCAAATAATACATTTGTTTCTTCAGTTTGAACGTTCTTGTTTCCTTCCATTTGTTTAATTTCAAGATCTGAGGTGAATTATTGTTGATTTTACAGCTACAAAGCTGGAGCACTAAATTATATTCAAAGTCACATTACACGCTTTTAACATTAAATAAAGCACATAAACAGTGCCTGAGATTATCATTGCCACACGTTGTGTTTGTTGTTCCAGCGCGACGTCGCGGAAAAATAGAAACAGTTTCTAAAATAGAATCGTCGCGTGTCGCCGTCGCGGCTGGTTAGGACATAAACTCTGATTAACATGGAAAAGATACCTTTTATCGCGTGTCGCGGCATCGCGTGTAGTTAAGACACGGTGTAATGACTAGTTTGCGCGCCCACAATGAAGTGCGCGCCCCTACACACAAACACGGGTTCAAACCTCGCCCCGTCCAGCACGGGTGATATAACAAATGTTGATCGTGTGCCGGGTGCCCACTATAAAGTACGCACCACTACACATAAAAACGGTTCCCATAGTATCAGTTATTCCCCTCGCTCTGACGAGAGACGTGATAAAGGGTGCACCCTCTGTAAAGCGCGCGCCCCTATACACACGAGCGCTGTTCACAGCTGAAATGCGCTCGTGTAAACATCCCCGCCCCCACACGCACGTCAAATACACAGGAATGATAATCGGCCTGTTCACATCGGCCCTATTTTGACATCGGAACGATACCGATGTGTAAAACAATGACCATATCGGGCGATATTATATCGGCGGCCGATATATCGTGCACCACTAGCAACAACAATACAAACCACCTAAATCACATCAAAACTTATAACACAGCATTTATGGCCTTTAACTGAGCAGAAAATGTCAGAGCGCGTCACGTGATGCATCTGAACGAATCACGTTGTCAGAAATTGACATCAGCCAATGAGATTTCTCTTTTAGGGTTAAATGTCCATTGTACTTTCACGATTGGTTGCTGAATAAAAGGAAATGACCATATTTGGATCCGACAGCAGTGTACAGAAGAGAGAGAGCTTTCCAGACGTGTGCGTGATTAAAAGGAAGCAGAGAGAGATCGCGGAGCAGCGCGTTGATTTAGAACGCCAACTTTTGTTGAATTTATGAGAAATCTACAGACGCAAATAGACAAAGTGTATTAAAATAAAGACCTAAATGTGTATTTTTGACTTTTTTTCACCACAAGTCTGAATGAAGACATGTTATTGAAGACAAATAGCCCAAAATCTCAAAATTAACCAGTGGAAAAAAAACGATGTTTTTGCCTGCCGTGTCTCGCCTTAAGTATTTCATCAGATTTATTGTTTGTAATAGGAAAAAATCTTAAAGGGTTAGTTCACCCAAAAATGAAAATTCAGTCAGTAATCAATCACCCTCATGTTGTTCCAACCATGTAAGTCTTTCGTTCATCTTCGGATCACAAATTAAGATATTTTTGATGAAATCTGAAGGCAGTCTCACTCCTCCATAGGCTTTCAGAAGGACCCAAACTCGCCGGCCACTGTAATCACTTGGACTATTGTAACGATGTTTTAATAATTATTCTGGGCCGGCGAGTTTGGGTCCTTCTGAAAGCCAATGGAGGAGTGAGACTGCCTTCAGATTTCATCAAAAATATCTTAATTTGTGATCCGAAGATGAACGAAAGACTTACATGGTTGGAACAACATGAGGGTGAGTAATTACTGACTGAATTTTCATTTTTGGGTGAACTAACCCTTTAAGAGTTAAGTGTTTCCTCTAGGTTTTTTTGGTGGCATTTTAAGAAACACTATTTCTCATTATTAAATATGATAAATTAGAAACCTATTTTTCTTAGGCTAGTTAACTCATGTTCACGTTTTCCTCATTCATGTGTTGAGCGCCACCTCAAGGAGAGGTAACAATGGAGAAAATGTACAATGGCTAATTAATTGTTAATTTAAAGGGGTGGTTGATTATGATTTGACAGATCGTCAATTACGTTTGATTACGTTTCATCAGCGGACTCGCGCTCGCATTGATATGGTTAAATCGACATCATTGTTTACTGTATTTAGTTTATGGTGTAGGAAGCCTCATGCAAGCAGAGCTGTCGTTGTTATGGCAATGGGAGTTTTTGTTTTCGACGTGTGCTGTACGCGGTAAACCAATCACAACAGACTGAGCTGTCTGGCCAATCAGAGCAGAGCAGCTCGCGGAAAGGAGGGATTTAGAGAGATTGATTCATTTAGCGAGTCGTTTGAGAATCATTGAAAATGTGGTGATGTGCAAATGTATATTATGAGAAAATGAAACAGTTTTTTTTACCTTTGATGCATGTAAACCTGTTGTAGGAGACTCCAAAACAACATTAGGAAACTTTAAAATATCATAATAAGGGCCGTTTAAGGACTACAACAAACGGCTGATAGGAACTACTCAAGCTTCCTCCTGGGTTAGTGACATCACCAACCCTAAAATTTACATAAACCCTGCCCCCGGAACACCCATCCATCCATCCATCTTCTTTCGCTTATCCGGGGCCGGGTCGCGGGGGCAGCAGTCTAAGCAGAGATGCCCAGACTTCCCTTTCCCTAGCCACTTCCTCTAGCTCTTCCGGGGGGACACCGAGGCGTTCCCAGGCCTGCCGAGAGACATAGTCTCTCCATCGTGTCCTAGGTCTTCCCCGAGGTCTCCTCCCGGTGGGACGTGCCCGGAACACCTTCCCGGGAAGGCGTTCCGGAGACGAAATCATGTTGTTCCCAAACCAGACACCCTCCGGCCCCTGGCTGCGCCTAGAAATTCTGTCCATAAAAATTATGAACAGAAACGGCGACAAAGGGCAGCCCTGCCGGAGTCCAACATGCACCGGGAAGAAGTCTGACTTACTGCCGGCAATGCGAACCAAGCTCCTGCTTCGGTCGTACAGGGACCGGACAGCCCTTAGCAAAGGACCCCATACTCCCGGAGCACCCTCCACAGGCCGCCTCGAGGGACACAGTCGAATGCCTTCTCCAAATCCACAAAGCACATGTGGATTGGTTGGGCAAACTCCCATGAACCCTCCAGCACCCTGTAGAGGGTTTAGAGCTGGTCCAGTGTTCCACGGCCCGGACGAAAACCGCACTGTTCCTCCTGAATCCGAGGTTCTACTATCGGCCGTATTCTCCTTTCCAGTACCCTAGCATAGACTTTCCCGGGGAGGCTGAGAAGTGTGATCCCCCTGTAGTTGGAACACACCCTCCGGTCCCCCTTCTTAAAAAGAGGGACCACCACCCCGGTCTGCCATCCCAGAGGCACTGTCCCCGACTGCCACGCGATGCTGCAGAGGCGTGTCAGCCAAGACAGCCCCGCAACATCCAGAGACTTGAGGTACTCAGGGCGGATCTCATCCACCCCCGGTGCCTTGCCACCGAGGAGTTTTTTGACTACCCCGGTGACTTCAGCTTGGGTGATGGACGAGTCCACCTCTGAGACCTCAGCCTCTGCTTCCTCCATGGAAGACGTGACGGCAGGATTGAGGAGATCCTCGAATATTCCTTCCACCGTCCGACAACATCCCCAGTTGAGGTCAACAGCTGCCCACCTCCACTGTAAACAGCGTTGGTGGGGCACTGCTTCCCTCTCCTGAGTCGCCGGACGGTTTGCCAGAATCTCTTCGAGGCCAGCCGATAGTCCTTTTCCATGGCCTCACCAAACTCCTCCCAGGCCCGAGTTTTTGCCTCCACAACCACCCGGGCTGCAGTTCGCTTGGCCTGCCGGTACCCGTCAGCTGCCTCAGGAGTCCCACAAGCCAACCAGGCCCGATAGGACTCCTTCTTCAGCTTGACGGCATCCTTTACTTCCGGTGTCCACCACCGGGTTCGGGGATTGCCGCCTCGACAGGCACCGGAGACCTTACGGCCACAGCTCCGAGCGGCCGCTTCGACAATGGAGGTGGAGAACATGGTCCACTCTGACTCAATATCTCCAGCCTCCCTCGGGATCTGGTCGAAGCTCCGCCGGAGGTGGGAGTTGAAGATCTCTCTGACAGGAGACTCGGCCAAACGTTCCCAGCAGACCCTTACAGTACGCTTGGGTCTGCCGAGTCTGTCCAGCTTCCTCTTCCGCCATCGGATCCAACTCAGCACCAGGTGGTGATCAGTTGACAGCTCCCCCCCTCTCTTTACCCGAGTGTCCAAGACATACGGCCGCAGGTCAGATGAAACTACCACAAAGTCGATCATCGACCTACGGCCTAGGGTGTCCTGGTGTCCCACGTGGGCGTTGAAGTCCCCCAGTAGAACGACGGAGTCTCCAGTCGGAGCACTTTCCAGCACCCCTCCCAGAGACCCCAAGAAGGCCGGGTACTCTACACTGCCGTTTGGCCCGTAGGCACAAACGACAGTGAGAGACCTATCCCCAACCTGTAGGCGCAGGGAAACGACCCTCTCGTTCACCGGGGTAAACTCCCAACACATGGCGGCTGAGCTGGGGGGCTATGCTATGAGCAAACCCACACCAGCCCGCCGCCTCTCACCATGGGCAACTCCAGAGTGGTGAAGAGTCCATCCTCTCTCAAGGAGTGTGGTTCCAGAGCCTAAGCCGTGCGTAGAGGTGATTCCAACTATCTCTAGTTGGAACCTCTCAACCTCACGCACAATCTTAGGCTCCTTCCCCGCCAGCGAGGTGACGTTCCACGTCCCTAGAGCTAGTTTCCGTGTCCAGGGATCGGGTTGTCGAGGCCCCCGCCTTCGACTGCCGCCCGATCCTCTCAGCACCGGCCCCTTACGGCCCCTCCTGCAGGTGGTGAGCCCACGGGAAGGCGGCCCCACGTCGCTCCTTCGGGCTGAGCCTGGCCGGACCCCGTGGGGGGAGGCCCGGCCACCAGGTGCTCGCATACGACCCCCAACCCCGGGCCTGGCTCCAGGGTGGGGCCCCGGCTGCGCCATACCGGGCAACGTCACGGTCCTCGATTTCATTTTCTTCATAAGGTTTTTTTTTTAACTACTCTTAGTCTGACCCGTCGCCTAGGACCTGTTTGCCTTGGGAGACCCTACCAGGGGCATATAGCCCCGGACAACATAGCTCCTAGGGTCATTCGGGTACTCAAACCCCTCCACCACGTTAAGGTGGCAGTTCAAGGAGGCGCCCCCGGAACACGATTTATAGATTACCATGACAGAATATGCTAATCAATCAATGACTAGAATATAACTACACATAAGCTACATAAATTCATCAACTAACCATTCAGAAATGTCCTGTTCTTCTACATGTTGTCACTTCTTCTTGAGTCTCTTCATCATTGTCTGACTCCGGTTTGAACATAAAAGGCCAAAAGTTTTTGAAGTTTTCAGTGTGTGTCTGTGTGAGGTAATATGAGCTGCTAACACACAAGCTCTTGAAGCTCCGCCCCCTGTGCCGGGAGCAGCAGCTCATTTGCATTTAAAGGGACAGACACAAAACCACGTGTTTTTGCTCACCCTCAAAAAGAGACAATATTAACATGCTATTTAAAAATATCTGTGGGGAATTTTGAGCTGAAACTTTACACACACACTCTGGGGACATCAGAGACTTGTTTTACATCTTGTGAAAAGGGTATTATACCACCGCTTTAAAATTAGTAAGAAAACATTCTTAAAATTAAATATCCATCTTAGAGACTGTTGAATAGTTCTTGCCATAGAAACATGGGATTTGTGTCTATAATGTTTTAAAAATAATAATTGAAAGATCAATGTACATCATTCATGGAATTTTTTTAATAAAATGCCATCAAAATGATCATAATTTTGGTGTATATTTCTTGTTCACTTTTTGTCTTTTCACCTTACATTTCTCTCTTATTTAAAATGGCACTTTTTTTTCGTTTCAGGCCTGATGGAGGAGAAACATCATCATGTCAAAACTGGAGAAAAAACTCACTCACCGACTAAAAGTGTTTCTTTCCTGAAAAGAGGAGAAAAGAAATGTTTCACCTGCAGTCAGTGTGGGAAGAGTTTCACTTACAAACAGAATCTCAAGGATCACATGAGGATCCACACTGGAGAGAAACCGTTCACATGTGATCAGTGTGGGAAGAGTTTCACACAACAAGGAACCCTTCAGAATCACATGATCATCCACACTGGAGAGAGACCGTTCTCATGTGATCAGTGTGGGAAGAGTTTTGCTCAGAAAGATCATCTTAAGTCTCACATGATCATCCACACTGGAGAGAAACTGCATGAATGTGATCAATGTGGCAAAACATTTGTGTGTGCTTCAAACCTGAAGAAACACATGTTAGTTCATTCACAGGAGAAACCACATTCATGTTCTTTGTGTGGAAAGAGTTTTTCACTTCTGCAGAATTTAAAAGTTCATCAGAAAACACATACTGGTGTAAGAAATCACTTGTGCTTTGAGTGTGAGAAGACTTTTATAACAGCTGGAGAATTGAAACAGCACCAGAGGATCCACACTGGAGAGAAACCTTACAAGTGTTCACACTGCGACAAGAGATTCAGTCATTCAGGAACCTTGAAAAAACACGAGAGGATCCACACTGGAGAGAAACCTTACATGTGTTCACATTGTGACAAGAGATTCAGTCAGTCAGGATCCCTGAAAAAACACGAGAGGATCCACACTGGAGAGAAACCGTATCACTGCACTGCATGTGGGAAGAGTTTCATTCAATCATCTGAATTACACAGACATACAAAAAACAATCACAGTAGTTAATCTTTAGATCCAGCACTTTCAAATGAGACGCCACATCCTCGCCAAACATGAAACATTAACGGGTCAAGCAACAAAATCTGTCCTAACCAACGACAACGATTAACAAGGCAAAGAAACATAATCTGAATTTATCACAGTGAGTAAAGTTCATCTTTATTACTCAACTGAGAGATTCAGATCAAAGATGGAGTTCCTCCCCAAAGAACATTGTGTTTTATTCTTGTATATAATTTTGCTGCATGATATAAATTAATGTTTAGTAAAATTAATTGTTACATTTCTTATACTGCATAACAAGTATCACTAGTAGTTTGTTTAAATATGATATAGTATTTTATATAGGAAAGCAAACAGGTTTTTTTCCATGTACAATCTGTTCTTTCTGTAACTCTTTTAAAAGAGACAGATTTATCTTTTATTTTTGCATTTTGAAGTATCACATCAGAAACGAGTGATGGAATTGCCAATAAAAATAAAATAAAAAATGTTCAAAAAGGTTTTTACGCTCTCTTGAGGTGGTGTTTGACGTGTGCAAAAAAGAGTTAATGGGAATAATGGGAGATGGAAACACATTTGCTGAATAAATTCTGACATAGCAAAAATTAAACCCATGTGACTAATCGGTTGTTTCCGCTGATGGTGTTTTATTTACGGTTGGTTACTAGGTTACCAATATCATCGTCCTCCGCTCTAACAACCTGATTGATTGTGAGCACCCTAATTTATTTATTTATTTTTTACTTTGAAAAGTTTCGCTTCATGTTTGGATGGAAACCCAGCTATAGTGTATTTAGAAAACTTTTTTTATTCTCTTGAGAAGCTTTGCTATGATCAGGGCCAGCGCTACCTAACCTAGGCAGAGTAGGTAATTGCCTATGGCCTCCATAACCGAAACATCCCCCATACGCTAGTCCACCAATCAAGACGGGCAGCAAAATGCTCTTTTGGCGCTTTTCCATTACCAGTACCGGCTCGGCTCGGCTCGCTCCGTTTTCCATTGCAGATAGTACCTCCACAATAGGACCTGGTCGTCATAGCGACGCGACACACACCCGCTACCCACACACACAGGACAATGTTGTGTACATGCTGTTTTACATAATATTAGTAATGGGTATATCACGCAATCTCTGGCAAAACTATTTAAAAATGCCGGGGTTATTCAGGATACTCCGTCTGGCGCGTGGAATGATGACGCAGTGAATAGTGACGATTCTCTCTGGCCAATCAGCAGTTGTAAGCAGCCATTGGTTGCCCAGTCGGGGCGGGGTCTTTAAAAGAACGCTGCTGACACTCATCGTGGAGCTCATTCCTGGTTCGGTCGCACGTGGGTTGAGAGCTCCGGAATCCCTCCTCCGGCCGATGATCAAATTGTGTCTTTGAGATTTTGTTTTTTAATTAGTTTAAGTGAACGTGCATCTTGTGAAAACCTCTGACCGTTCTCTATATGTCTAAACCATGTCAACAGTGTGGAGCGGTAGGGGTGTCCTGCCTTGTTTATTTTGAAATTGATTGATCTCTATTTTTGGGGCAGGGAGTTAGGTAAGATGAATGTATTTTCTTTGTTATTGGATTAGGTTATTAATTTTCCCTTCTTTTCTTTCTATATTCGTTTTGTTTGTTATTTTGGCCTTTTGGACACCCTGAAGAGTTGCTCTTTATTTCACCTGTTATTCTTTAATAAATGTATTACTTTTGCTTCAATTTCGTGCATTCGTTTTTGATTATCGACCGGAGTGATGCGTGCTGGGATTCCTTTTCCACAACCCAACAATTATTTATTATGCCTCTTTAGTGTTTTATTTTCCCTAGACTCGGGGGGTAATACACACCCCTAATAATGATCCATTGCCACTGAGTAGCTGACGGATGTATTCCGTCAAAATGGCTGACACGCGGCTAGGGGTCACGTGACTGGGAGATCCCTATAGGCTAACGGAAATAAAACCATGCCAATCTCTAGGTGTGGTGAAGGGTGTGTGATGATGTGCAGATATTTTAATTCCAGAGGCCAAGGAAACTTTATCCGGATCATAGTCTCCCGGATCCATGAAATAACTGGCCTTTAGAAATATAAATATGCCGCCTCCATGGGGATTTAACACAGGGGTGTCCTGACTGTGTTTTAAGGAAGAACATTTATTTATTTACGATACATTATTCGTTCACAAAGAAAATTGGTGTCCTTAAAGGTTGAGTTTTTCCTCGTTTTTTTTTAATTAAAGGTGTCATGACATGGGTTTTTTATTTTATTATTATGTTCCCTTAGGTGCAATTATAGTATTACTATAGTTTTTTTTACAAAAAACTTTTAAAATGTGGTGATTTATGACCTTTTCCCACCCAGTTTCTCATCCTCTAATTCAAACAGTCTGTTTTGGGGGTGTTTCCCCTTTAAGAGTTCAGTGTTAACGCTATGGAAGTAAAATAATGCCAAATGTTTTTGAAATAAAAAGCCTGTTGAATTGCACTACTTGAAAAAACATGCATTGCATTAACCATGCTTGTATTTTAATGCATTGTATTTTTAGGGCTTGCATTTTTATGGGCTGAAATTCAACATGGTTGTATATTTAAGCTGTGAGTATTTCAATTCAAAACATTTCAAACACATTTTCATTAACAAAAATTCAATAATCCATATTCACCTTTCATATTTCACTTCCAAAATATTCAAACTGTTTAAAAATACAACCTATAATATTCAACGGGCAATTTTCGGTCCATTTTATTTCACTTTACAAATTCGCTTTCACAAATTCAGTGGTTCAAATTCGACAGTAAATTCAACATTGACATCAAGGAACTGCAGGAAAAGCAGTAGATTACCGAGCATAATCTCCATCTGCTGTTAATCAACCTCACCAGCAGGGGGCACAAGCGCGTGTTGTTGACGAAGACCAGAGCAACAGTTAGAGCAAGCCATTCATTCATTCATAAAAACTGATTTATAGAAATGTATGTGTATTTGTGATTATTATGAGGGCTGTTTTTGTTTAATTCAGTGTCTTCACTGTGTAGCCTACATGCATCTTTCTCTACCGTGAGCGAGATTATAATGTTATTCCCCCGATGCTGATGTACAGAACAAATGTTACATTTGAGGTAGACATATATTTCTCTTGGTTGTTTAGTTGCCCAAACTTTATATTGCGGCGATGTGCTGCAGTACTGGGGTTTCCCTCAATAATTCAGGATTGCTGGACATATAAAACGCTTAGCTGGACTTGACTCAGAATATGAACTTAACACGCAAAGTGTCACGCTGAGCGTTTCCCAGTGATATACTGGTTATAAAGTTGGCTTGACGTTGGACGTTCGCGCATTTAGGAACCGTCTCTAAAGTTTCATACGATATTAGTATAGGCCTGCCTTTGCCTTACACGTTTCTAACTTCAATAGCAAACTTCTATTTATTTGAATAAATATATTTTTTTTAATTAAAAGGTGTGCATCATGCCTGACACCTACATGAACACTTTACAGTTGGTTTTATGACTGTAAGTCATTCTCTTCCAATGCTATTGAAGTTAGAAACGTGTATACCAATGTCGTATGTCATTTTAGAGACGGTCCCTAAATGCGCGAAAGTCCAACGTCAAGCCAACTTTATAACCAGTATATCACTGGGAAACGCTCAGCGTGAAACTTTGCGTGTTAAGTTCATATTCTGAGTTCATCTGCTTGCCTGTAGCCATATAGTACAGCCTTCTCAATAAGGTGTGAGTTTGGTCTTTTATATCACTGTATTAGTCCTTTAAGTTAAGCGTTTTATATGCCCAGCAATCCTGAATTATTGAGGGAAACCCACGCACCACATCGCCGCGATATAAAGTTAAGCCAACTAAACAACCAAGAGAAATAGGCTATGTCTGTCTAACAGCCCTCATAATAATCACAAATACACGAACATTTCTATAAATCAGTTTTTATGAATGAATGAATGGCTTGCTCTAACTGTTGCTCTGGTCTTCGTCAACAACACGCGCTTGCGCCCCCTGCTGGTGAGGTTGATTAACAGCAGATGGAGATTATGCTCGGTAATCTACTGCTTTTCCTGCAGTTCCTGGATGTCAATGTTGAATTTACTGTCGAATTTGAACCACTGAATTTGTGAAAGCGAATTTGTAAAGTGAAATAAAATGGACCAAAAATTGCCCGTTGAATATTATAGGTTGTATTTTTAAACAGTTTGAATATTTTGGAAGTGAAATATGAAAGGTGAATATGGATTGTTGAATTTTTATTAATGAAAATGTGTTTTGATTTGAAATACTCACAGCTTAAATATACAACCATGTTGAATTTCAGCCCATAAAAATGCAAGCCCTAAAAATACAATGCATTAAAATGCAAGCATGGTTAATGCAATGCATGTTTTTTTTCAAGTAGTGCAATTCAACAGGCTTTTTATTTCAAAAACATTTGGCATTATTTTACTTCCATATAACGCCCACTGTTATGATTGGCTAACGTCAGTGCCTATGCATCAATTATTAACGCCCCCAGCCAGAACATTTGCGGATTCAGCGTATTTAAAAAGTAGTTTAAAGTTTTAAATACATTACTTACAGTTTGCGTCGTCGTTGTTGAGCCCAGAATAGTCGGCACGGACTTATCTTTGAGCAACAGTTTTCTGGCAAAGCCAGCATCATATTGGATCATCCTTCAAATGGACTGGGACGTCCGCAAAAAATAAAGTGCATCCATTTTTCCCTGACGACTGGATCTTTCGCAGCGTATTCAAAGATGTTGTTTGTCCACAGCCAGGAACAGCACATCTGCGCGGCATCGTAATTTCCCTGTACACAGACCCACTCGCTGTCCGTCGACTTGTGAGGTGCACGGTGCGCGGGCGCGACAATGATACGAGATGAGCGTAGTTGTCTTGCGCTTAAAGCGTAGTTGTCTTGTGCTGTGGAGGCGGTCGTATGCAAACGCTGGTACGTCACTTCGCACCGTGACGTCACTTCTTACCATGGATCCAGAACGAGCTGTATTTAGAGCTTGATTAAATAAATGATTCGTTTATAATGGGGAGGACGTCTTAAGCTATGAAACTTGCAGGACGTTTTAATGGTACAAAGACCTCTTATATACCAAAAGATCAAGGCAAATTTGGTTTCTCATGTCATGACCCCTTTAAGG
This sequence comes from Phoxinus dragarum, assembly GCA_033366665.1. Taxonomy (NCBI): domain Eukaryota; kingdom Metazoa; phylum Chordata; class Actinopteri; order Cypriniformes; family Leuciscidae; genus Phoxinus; species Phoxinus dragarum. Next base: position 41,906 of record JARPMJ010004484.1, read on the forward strand.
CATTAAGATCAATTTCCAAAAGATGATTTTTTATTCCTCTTTTTAGGCAATTTTAGCATGTGTGTGTGTCCATACTGATTCACATCACTGTATACCATGTACAATTTTTATGTCATGTAACCACTTTTTTTTTTGTTAAGTGTGCTTCACAAATACACCAAGCTTTATTCCAGTTTATATTTCTAAATGCACTGGACCACAATTTAGCTTTTATGATTCCAGCTTATATTCCTAATATATTTATTAGTACAACTGTTTCAGAATATCATGTCTCCTTGAAACCTGCTGTCTTTAACATTATATTCCCTCAGAAAAATCCCTTCCACAAGTTCTTACAAAAGGTATTGTTGAGGTTTATGGCATCAAATACAACAGCATATCTTTCACTGTTACTGGAAACCAAAATGTATCCAAGAACTCACTATAAGACGTCAGGGGTTCTCAAAGTCTACATTCAAAGGTCCAAATCTGAATTTTCATCAATGTCAAAGGTCCTGAAATAATTGGTTATTACAAAACTTGTTTTTAATAAACATGCATAACAAATAAATAAAAAAAGAAGAAAAAAAAGAAGTGTCTTTAGCATTTAAAAATAGTGCAAAAGTGGCATTTAAGCGTCAGCATTTTATTTTTATTTTTCAAAATCAAAGACCGCAGTAAGAGAGCTGGTAAGATAATTTCGGTTCTTTTAATGAAGATGATTGTGTTAAGCGTCTGCGACTTACTTTCACTGTGATTTGCAATAGTTTTTGGCCCAGACGTCCTCCTGATGTTTGAGCGATCGAATTTAGGCTAAATACGTTTCGGAGGGCAGTTAGTCTTTTCACGATTGGATAGATCCGATCACAGGTGTAAACAGACCCATAGGCGTTTGACATTTCTCTTCACAGCTCACTGTCTCGTTACAAATCACTTTCACTGCGGTGAAGGGTCGCCCGGTTACGTCAAACTTCAGACGCTCACTGGATGTCATGACAACAATATCACGGAGGAAAACTTTAAATATCTCGCCTTCGCTTTCATTTCGGACCATCTCCAAAAAGACATAAAAAAAAAACATGAAACAAATGACAAGCGTTTATCAAAGTACGAAATCCACACTTTTAATCCACACAATTAGTGCTCTTGAAATACGAAATGGAGGCGGGTCCGCGGATTGAGTGCTGCTATATAATAAATTACATTGAGTTGTGTTTGTGTAATAATATTTTGTATATTTATAAACTAGAAGAGAGATCTATTTTTATATTGAATTTATCATTCCAAAGTTTATAGCTATATATATTTATATATAAACTTTGGAATAATATATGCTGTTGATTTTGCCTTTCGGCGATGACGTCATCACAAGCGCGCGCTCCTTCAGTGTCGAGACTTCTGAGGTAAACCGTTCACTCCACTTCACGTAATTGTAAAATACTCTTTACACAGTTTAAATATCATTTTACGGGCACATTTCCTGATTGTTTTCATCGGGTTCGGCGCTAATTGTGTCTGCTGACTAAAACACTTAAATAAGCGGTTTTTATTTCTCTTCATATACAAAACGGTAGGAATGATGCTAGCGAAGTTGATAAAGATGGGTGTGTCATTAGTGTCTGTCTTTTGTATTGCTGCTTTTTTTCTGTATAATTTGAGAAATAGTAATATTAGAGCACTTTGTTGGCTTTCAGCAGAGATCTGACTCAAACAATCTGTTTATAGCAGCAAATAATTATAATAAAGTGTGATGATCTGCTGATCCTGAATTGCTTGTTGAATGAGTGTTGATAGTCTATGGCTCATCTATTATCAGAGCAGCTGAAAAGCCTCTTTATTTCATGTCAATAGATCCTGTTTTCCCCTCATTCATTATGCTGATGTCTTCAGATCTGTAAACTGCCACATTAAGCTCATTTTATTGTCAACAGACTTGAGCAAACGACACGATCAGATACTGTGGTGATCAGCTTGTGACATCTACTAGATATAGGTAAGTTGGTCCCACTTTATATTAAGTGGCTTTAAGTACTATGTACTTACATCGAAATTAACAATTTGATACAATGGACTTATTGTGTACATACATGTTTTTACATTGTACGTATATTAAAAAAATTCCAGCATATAATTCCAGCTTTAATTAATTTATGTAATTAGATTTGTAATTACACAGTTGACCCTTCCCTTATGCTGCGTTCACACCAAACGCGAATATGCGTCAAAATTCGCGCCTGCCGCGTCTGGTTATTCGCGTGACCACTTTGTGTTCATTCGCGCGTCAAGAGCGGAATTGACGCGCGTAAAAAAAAAAGTTTGAAGCGAAATTTACGCGCGTCACGCGCGTCAAGAGGCGAAAGTCAGTTTCGAGACCCGCTGGCGGCCATCTTTTTACAAGATGTCTGATGAGCGATCATTTACCGAGAGAGTCACCGCACTGTATTTACTCTGGAGAGCAGAACAGCGGCGTAGGGATCATCGTCGCCGTATTTGGGTCCACCAGACCCTTCGGAGGCGAACCCAGTTTGGCGAATTTCACCATTTGCTCCAGGAGCTGCGGCTGGATGACGGCCGGTTTCAGCGGTACTTCCGCCTGTCCCGCGCCCAGTTTGATGACCTGCTGTCCCGCATCGGAGCGAGGATCACCCTCCAGGACACCAACTACAGGCGCTCTATCCCAGCTGCGGAGCGCCTGTCCATCTGTCTTCGGTTAGTAAATGTATATGCTATTTTAAATACAGTATTTGCTATGCTATCAATATTTTTTTTAAACTGTGGTAACGTTACGGATACCACTGTTGGCGCTCTTTCTAGTGATAACGTAAGTTACTCCGTTAACTGCTATAACCTAACGTTAAGTTAGACATCAACCTAGAAATTAAAATATTATATTGGCAGACGTGATACTGTCGTGTCTCTGTAATACAGTGATCTTTCTAGTGATACTGAGTTAGCTATAACCTAGACATCAACCTAGAAATTAAAATTCTATTGGCAGACGTGATACTGTCGTGTCTCTGTATAAACACAGTGATCTTTCTAGTGATACTGAGTTAGCTATAACCTAGACATTAACCTAGAAAGTGTCATGATTCTCTGTATAAACACAGTGATCTTACTAGTGATACTGAGTTAGCTATAACCTAGACATTAACCTAGAAATTATACGTTCCTCCATTTTGAATGAATGACTCTGGGCGGGCCTGCCGCCACAACATCAAGCAGGCTCCTGATTGGTTAACGCGGCGCGAATTTGACGCAGAAGTTCAGATTTTTCAACTCGGGCGGCAGACGCGAATTCGCGTCAAACGCGTGAATGCACAAAAAGCACAATTCGCGCTTAACGCGCGTATCGCGCCAAACGCTCAATTCGCGTCATTCGCGCGAACTAGACGCGCGAATGAGGCGAATTCGCGTCTACCGCGCCGCGCCAAACGCCTCATTCGCGCCGCAAGAACTCCAGACGCGCGTAAACGCGCCTTACCATTGACTTAACATTGAAATCACTCGCGCCTGACGCATATTCGCGCTTGGTGTGAACGCAGCATTACACCTTAACCCACCCTCAAGGGCGCCGTAAAGGGGTGGAAGGTTAGGACGATTCTAAGGGCCCAGGCTGATTTAGGGCCCAGAAGAGCAGACCCCCTTTTTCTTTTCTTATTTCTTTTCTCTTTTTTTATACATACATTAAATATGCTAGGGCCCTTCGTGCACTAAATGTGTATTTTGTCCGTTTTGACCATATATTTAATATTTAAAAAACAAATAATGTATTTACTGTATCAGACACACCCCTCCCTCTCACAATGGTTCATTCCACCTGCGCTGTCCAAGCTACGATCGCTAGTGTAGCGTGCGTGAGCGTCTGCTTATTGCACTTGCCATGATGCAGCGCAGACAGTGACACACGCAGGCATGTCACATCAAAAGTCAGGGCATCAAAAACGGAAAGAGAAGACAGAGAACGCCGAAGTCGACAGTATGTCACACAGTTTTTCAAAAAGAAAGGTAGCTTGCCCTATTCATGTATCCCAAAACTTTAAGAGTTACTTATTTTTGTTGCTACATGACCTGCTTTTATCTAGCTAGCTTAGTAAAATACTTACTGAATTATGATTTACATTCAACAATAATAACAACGTCCCCCGTCCCCGTCTCAGCCGAACAAGGTGAGCCCTGAGCGCGAAACTTCACGAAGATTGAAGCCTCTAAACACGTCTTATCTGCTGTGTTCGCCACATGATGATAACTTTACAAAACAAAAAGTAATCTACACGCTTCAAAAATTACAAAATCAGTTTGCCGTGTCGTGTGTTCTGTGAAGTGACAGGCAGTGCTGCTGCTACTATCGATGCTGTCAAACTTTACGTTCTTAATATGAATGCCCCAGAAAAAATAATATAAAATTGAATAAAACATGTGTCTGTAGTAACCATTGGCTATAAGGAGTTTACAAAATAGATATATTTAATACTTACTTATAATATTAAGTATATTAGATAATATTACATATTAAGAAAACTAAATAGGCCAATCCAAATTATATGGTTATTACGTGTGCGTGTGTGTGTGTCTTGTGTGTCTTGATTTTGAGCCCTTTTGGCCTAGCTAGTTTTATTCCTGGACTGATTTAATTATGGGTTAGTTCTAGCTGATGTTTCCTGATTGAGCAGTTTGACCCAGCTAAAGCTTGTTCATGTAAAGTATATGTCAATATGTGTAGGCTACATTATGTTCTGTATTGCTTGCAATTGCAATTGAGATAATACATTTTCTCCCTTTTATGTAAACAAGTACATATTTCTATATTTTTTTCTTGTTTTTGTAGTACTCATCTTTAGACATTTTAACTATGCAATGTGCGAAGTATATTTTTAAAAGTATACAGGGCATGTTTATTGGGTTAAATTTTATCTTAAAAAAATGTAGGGGGCCCAGAAATTTTGGTTTCCATAGGGCCCAGAATTTCTGGCGGCACCCCTGCCCACCCTTAAACCTACCCATACCAGCACACCTTTCCCTAACGTTACCCGTATCACACCTCAATAGACGCAAAAGTGTTTTACAATACAACATGAACACAATAAGTACATTGTACTTATTTTTCGATGTAAGTACATAGTACTTAAAGCCACTTAATATAAGTTTCATTACAGCATTTATTTCATTAACCTGTGATTAACCGTGTTTCATATAAAAGTTAAACAAAACTAAAGTATAATAAACAAAAACAACTCGTTTAACAGTTGGGTTATTTGTTTCTTGGCAATTTGTAAAAATATGTATATAATTTCCTTTTTTAGTCTTGCATTGTTTATATTTGGTATCTTTTCATTTGTTTTTGTTTTTCAATATATATTTGCCTATATATTAATTAGTGGTAAGATAAACGTTAAAAGTTTCATTAATAGATTGATAGGTGAACATATCCTTGTGTAGATGGAGGTTCGGGTTGAATAACTAGTTCTTCTAGTGTTTCATCAGCGGACTCGCGCTCGCATTGATATGGTTAAAATCATTGTCATTGTTTACTCTCTTTAGTTTACGGTGTAGGAAGCCTCATGCACGCAGAGCTCTCGTTGTTATGGCAATGGGAGTTTTTGTTTTCGACGCGCGCTGTACGCGGTAAACCAATCACAGCAGACTGAACCGTCTGGCCAATCAGAGCAGAGTAGCTCACGGAAAGGAGGGATTTAGAGAGATTGATTCATTTAGCGAGTCGTTTGAGAATCATTGAAAATGTGGTGATGTGCAAATGTGTATTATGAGAAAATTAAACCGTTTTTTTTTCCTTTGATGCATGTAAACCTGTTGTAAGAGATTCCAAAACAACATTAGGAAACTTTAAAATATCATAATAAGGGCCGTTTAAGGACTACAACAAACGGCTGGTAGGAACTACACAAGCTTCCTCCTGGGTTAGTGACACCACCAACCCTAAAATTTACATAAACCCCGCCCCCGGATCACGATTTATAGATTATCATGACAGAATATGCTAATCAATGACTAGAAGATAACTATACATAAGCATCATAAATTCATCAACTAACCATTCAGAAATGTCCTGTTCCTTGTGGCTTAAAATAATAAAATACGGTACAAATAATAAACTTTCAAAAATCTGAAATTAAAGTCGGATATACCAATCCATTTATTAACATAACAAAAAATGAAACCTTTCTTCAAACATAAACTTAACTCAAGTCAGTCTCCATGATTACACGCCGTGCCTCACGGTCAAAAACCATGCACCTCGCTGTGCGCCACACCTGCACTAATTAACCCCTGTCTTAAGTAGACTTGTGGCAGAACACAGCTCCAACCCATTACAATACAGAATGGCTCCAACACAACCGGCCCCTAATTGTTCATGGCACTACAAGACATAACAATTATAAACATATACATGTATGGAGACATTAATACAACAACAAACATCTTACAATAAAAACAACAAACAAATAAACAAAAAATAAACCCATCTTTAGTGTGTTTGTTCACTTTACATTGACTGTTTTACCAATAGGCCTAATTTTGTCATTGGTCTTTCAATTACATTTGTTTTGGTTTTGATTTGCACAGATCTAACTATGCCTGATTTGTCTGGAAAGGATTTAATAACCCTCCAATCATCCAAGAATTTCGTGGTGCTGTAGCATCTGCAACCAAAACGATATCTCCTGCCGTAAGATTACGTTTTGTTTCGTTCCACTTTTGCCTTTCCTGTAGAGTAACAAGATACTCTTTTGTCCACCTTTTCCAGAATAAATCTGAAAGATACTGAGCCTGTTTCCACCTTCGTCTTACGTACTGGTCCTTTTGATCAAACAGACCTGGAGGCAAAACTGGTTTCCTTTTCAAAGTAAGAAGATGGTTAGGTGTCAGTGGCTCCAAATCATTAGGATCCTCAGAAACTCTTGTAATTGGTCGGTCATTCAAGATTGCTTCGCTTCGCATAAGACTATGACTAAGGTTTCATCAGTTAAAGCCTGTAGATGTAAACAGATACTAAGACCTTCCTGACCAATCTGATCATGCTTTCCCAAGCACCGCCATGATGTGAAGCTGTAGGTGGATTGAACGTCCACTTGATGTTGTCATGTATTAAAGCTTTCTCAATTGATTCATTGTTTAACTCTGCAATTGCTCTTTTTAGCTCCTTCTCTGCTCCTGTGAAATTTGTGCCATTGTCTGAGCGAAAGTGTGCTACGGGTCCTCTTCGGCATATGAATCGACGAATAGCACTGATGCAAGAGTCTGTGTCTAATTAGTGTGCCACTTCTAAATTAACTGCCCTGCTGGCCATGCATGTAAAGATAACCCCATAACGTTTCACTTAGGAACGTCCTTGTTTTACCTCAATGGGCCCAAAATAGTCCACTCCTACGTTAGTAAATGGAGGTAAGTCTGGAGTAATCCTTTCTATGGGGAGATCAGCCATTTTTTATCACACATTTTTCCTTTGTGACGTTTGCAAAAAGGCATGAGTTATCCAGAACTTTTCTCTGGCTTTGGAGAGGATGTAATTTCTCCCACCATGCCTCGTCTGTTCATGAACATTTTAGATTTAAGAATTAACATGGAGATATACTGATCTTTACACAGGATGACTGGGTGTTTGCTCTCTTCGGGCATTGCAGTCCTGGACAATCTTCCACCTACTCTTAACAGTCCACCCTCTAGAACAGGATTCAGCTTGTAGATAGGGCTACACCTTTTTACAGGTTTTTTTGTCATTAGTGCACAAATCTCTTTGTCAAATCTTTCTCTCTGACAGAACTGAAGGATAGCGTTTTCTGCTGCTAATAGATCCTCAGTTGATACACGGTCTCGTTCCAACGACTTTCTGGCTTCCAACATTTTCTTGTCAACATAAACATCAGCCATTTCACCCTTCACAAGTTGCTTCCTTCTTTGACTCAACTCCAATAGAATCTTCCTGACCTTGAGTAACCATGCCACTGCAACCTTCAACCTTTTCCAGTCAGAAAAATATGTGATAAGTTGATTGGTTGCATTATTCTCTTGAATAGTTATTGTGTTTGTAGAGATCTCCAGTTTGACCTCTGGATCATCCTCTTCCATTGTGGACTCTACTTCATACTGTAACCACGTTTCACTTGCTTTACACAGAAATTCTGGACCTGACAGCCACGTTTTGCTGTTCAGAAGCTTATGGACTGTCAGTCCTCTAGATGCGTCATCTGCAGGATTTTGTTTTGTGTGAACATACCGCCACTGTACTGGGTCTGAAGCTTCCCTAATGATGGCTATTCTGTTGGCCACAAATGTTCGAAATCTTTTGTTTTCGTTGCTGATGTACTTCAACACTGTACTACTATCAGTCCAGAAACAGGATCCTGGCAAAGAAAGCTGTAACTCTGATTTTACCATCTTGTCCACCCGAACAGCCAAAACAGCAGCAGTGAGTTCCAAACGAGGGATGGTTACGGGTTTAAGAGGTGCTACTCTGGCCTTTCCAAGAAGAAACGAAACATGTACATGACCTACTTTGTTCTGTAGCCTCAGGTATGTTACCGCGCGCATATCCTCTTTCGCTGGCATCAGCAAAGTGGTGCAACAGGGCATGGACTGGTGTTCCAAAGTCGTGTGGTTTCAAGCACCTACTCACTCTGAACTCTGAGATATCTTTTAGGTCAATCAACCAATTTATCCATTGTTGCTTTAAGGCTTGTGGAATTTCTTCATCCCAGCCATAGTTCCTTCTGCACAACTCTTGTAAAATGTGCTTGGCTGGAAGAAGGACTGGCACAAGGTACCCTAAGGGATCGTACACTGAACTAATGACTGATAGAATCCCTCGTCTTGTTTGCATACGTTCTTTGCAGTTCATACGAAAGTTCAATTTGTCATTTTCCATACACCAATGTAGCCCCAGTGCCCTTTCCACCGGGAGTTCGTCTATGTCCAAATTGAGTTCACTCACACTTTTAGAGTGTTCTTTCTCAGGAATTGTTTGAAGGACTTTGCGGCTGTTACTGATCCATTGTGTAAGATGAAAGCCTCCTTTCTGGCAAAGGTCAGCCAGGTCATGGACAAGGTGTACCGCTTTCTGCACAGATGTTGAGCTTTTCAGACAGTCGTCCACGTAGAAATTTCTATGTACCGTGTCAACCACTTCGTCCGAAAACCTGTTTCGATTGTCGTCTGCAGTCTTCCTTTAAGCATAACATGCACAACTAGGCGATGACACTGCCCCAAAGAGATGTACAGTCATTCTGTACTCTTCAACTTGCTTACACAGATCTCCATTAGGCCACCACAGGAACCTTAGAAAGTCTTTGTCCTCCTCAGCCACTTTGACTTGATAGAACATAGACTTCACATCAGACATAAAAGCAACTGGTTCTTGTCTGAATCGTAGAAACACTCCTATTAATGAACTTGTGAGGTTCGGACCCTGCAGAAGCTGTTCATTCAAAGAAGTTCCTTTAAACTTAGCTCCACAGTCGAAGACAACTCGCAACTTGCCTTTGCGTGGGTGATACACTCCATGATGAGGAATATAGAACAGGTTATCTTCTCCAGAACGCAATTCATCCTGTGGTACTATTTCTGCATAGCCACTGCTGATGACATTCTCAAGAAAGCTTGCGTATTCTTGGTGGAACTTCACATTTCTTTCCATTTTTCTTCTTAGTCCAATGAGGCGCTGTTGAGCAATACAACGATTGTTTGGCAGTGTTACCTCCTGGGCTTTAAATGGCAGCTTTAAACTGTAATGTCCGTCCTTTAATTTTACAGATTGATCCATTATTTCAATGAATCTTGCCTCCTGCCTTGACATTTCTTCTTTGTCGTCAGCGACTTTTTCATTGAAGTCACTTTGGTACTGCTTTTCCAATAGCAGCTGAAGTGATTCCACAGATAATCTGTTTACAGCAGGGGTGCCCAATCCTGCTCCTGGCGATCGACTGTCCTGCACAGTTCATCTCCAACCCTAATCAAACACACCTGAAGCAACCAATTAAGGTCTTCAGAGCACGTCAGGATCACTTGAAAATTAAAGGCAGGTGTGTTTGATTAGGGTTGGAGATGAACTGTGCAGGACAGTCGATCGCCAGGAGCAGGATTGGGCAGCCCTGGTTTACAGCAACACTATGACAGCCATTGTCATTTATGTTGTCTTTGCAATCCTTTCCTAATCCATTGACCACCCACCCTAATAGGGTTTTAACAGCAAAAGGACCCTCACCTTGGCTATTCACAATTTCCGATGGTTCCAGCAACATTGAAGCATTAGTACCTATTAATAACTCCACATTAGCATCAATTTCAGGGATTTCAATGTGCTCAAGGTAAGGCCACTGTGTAAGGTCCTCTTGTTTTACAATATTTGCTGTATTTACTGGCATCGTTTTCTGTGTGTAAACATTTGGAAGCCTGTAGTACCTTGTTCCATTAAGGCTAGCTATTTCAAGTCCATTCACAATGTATGTTGACACTGATGTCTTTGGGCTCATTGTTAGCAAACATATTTTTGACTTTGTCCCAGTGAGATTAAGCCTACGCATAAGAGCTTCAGAACAGAAGGTGGATGTTCAGCCATTGTCAAGAAAGGCATATGTCTGAATCACCTTGTTGCCTTTTTGTGCTTTTACCTGAACTGGCAAGATGGAGAGCATTCCATTGCTACCGGCCCCGGTCTGGCTCCCAGATGTCTGAGCTGACATAAGCGTATGGTTTACAGCTGGTTTAGGTTCATTGGGGTAGATGCCGCTGATGTTCACTGATTTGTCCACTTGTTTGACGTGAATGTGTAAAGCTGTTGGATGGCTCTGTTTGCATTTTTTACAGATTTTACGCTTATCGCAATTTTTGCTCAAATGCCCAGTGTTGAGACACCCAAAGCACACTCCTTTTTCCTTTAAGAAGTTTATCTTTTCACAATGTTTGTTCTTGGCAAATAGTTGACATTCATCCAGACTGTGATCTTGTAAACAGAATAAACAATTTATGCTGATGTTGCTGTCCCTCTGCTTACCTTCTTGTGTGTCCTTGTGTTGTACTTTGCTAACAGCGCAGACGTTTGTAGCAAAGTTGTCTCGCTTCAACTTAGACTTTGCTGTATACACATCCCTTTTAACCTGCTTTTCTCTTTCAGTAGTTTGAATGTCACCAAAAATAGGATCAGACAAGATTTTGACTTGATATTCCACAAAGTGTACAACATCATTAAAGTTAGGTCTGCGGTTGTGTCTCTCCCGAATATCAAATGCAGAACTTCTAAATTTTTCCCTCAATTTAAAAGGAAGTTTCGAAACAATATGTTTTAGAGTAAGGACCACAGGTGCTTAGGAGGCTATAGTTCTCGCCTTGGAGCGTCGGTCAGAACGCAGGACAGGAGGCAGAGATCAGATTAAACATTTTACTGAATTATCTTCGGCAGCACAGACATACATTAGACATTAATCACAGATGGTGACTTGAATGCAGTAGTTGCCTCTCCATTCAGATTAACAGGAATGGTATGGTTACATCAGGTATTCGAGTGTATGAATACAGTGTAGTGTAGTGTAGTGTAGCTGAAAATAAACAAAACAATAATAAATGTAACATTGTGTGTAGTAGCATTATAGATGAAGTCTATCCATCAGCTTAACATTATATCTAACATGATACACAAAACATGTGAATTATAACACGTGAGTCACCGTTCCTTAACATAAATCGCTACAGAACAAATAATGTAAAAGTAACGTAAACAATAATGATATATCTGTTTGAATAATACAAGCAAGAAACTTAAATCAATTACAAATAACATGCATAATCATACTACAATGACGTTCACTCTTTGTCAACTACACAGCATAACTCGTAATTTCTCTCGAGTGGATTTATGACCCATATTTACATATATAATCAATCTTGAACGAATAAAGGATGAATTAAACTCACTTTTCTCGCAAGGACGTACACAGTTATTATTTTTCAATGCGAACACCGCACCGTGACTTCTAGAACAGATTTACTCTGAGGAGCGCAACTGTTATTCATCATGCGCATTTCATGCGCATTTCACGCGCATTTCACGTGAGCGATCGCTTCCGGCGCATCCACTAATGGCCACTAGATGGCGCCTTTGCGCTACCTTTGTAACAGCCGCCCCCACATTTATAAGGTAAATGTGTTCCAATTGACTATTAATCCTCTTTGGGCAATTCAGGCAACTGAATTAGCTTTACCACAGGTCTGATGAAGCTCTTGTCATTAACTTGTACCTCAGTGGATCTCACATGTCCATCAGTGCTTGGAAACACCTTTACCACTCTGCCTACCAACCATAGAGCCCTTGGTAATTGGTTATCAACCATCATTACAACAGACCCCTCAGTAAGGTCCTCAGTAGTCCTTTGCCATTTTTGCCTGAGCTGAAGACCTGGTAAGTAGTAGCGGATGAACTTGGCCCAGAAATGATCCACCAGTATCTGACTTTGTCTCCACCGTCTGCGACTTAGGCGTTCAGAGTCTTGGTAGACAACTTGCGGCAATGAACTACTGGGCCGCCCCATCAAAAGATGATTTGGTGTTATTGGGTCAACATCTGAGATGTTAGCTGACACATACCCCAACGGTTTGGAATTCAAGATCGCCTCCACTTCAATTAGAACTGTTCTCAGTACTTCCTCAGGAACACTTTGTGCTCCAATTGTGGTGCTAAGTGCTGCTTTTACAGAGCGAATCTCTCGCTCCCACACTCCTCCAAAGTGTGGAGCTGCTGGAGGATTAAAAAGGAAGTTGATCTGACGTTTCGCCAGCAACCCCTGCAGGTTAGGGTTCATGACAGTGAAAGCTTCTCTCAACTCTCTTTCTCCCCCTCTAAAATTTGTCCCCTGATCAGAGTAAAGTTCAGCAGGGGTACCACGACGTGCAGTAAACCTCCGTACTGCCATCAAGAAGGCATCTGTGTCGATAGAGGTAAGTACATCAAGATGCACTGCTCGAGTGGTAAGACATTTGAATATGATGCCCCATCTCTTTTCTGTACGCCTTCCAATCTTCACATGGAATGGCCCGAAGCAGTCCATCCCAGTGGAATAGAACGCTGGCTTGAACAAGCGCAGTCGTGCAGGAGGCAAGTCAGCCATCTTCGGCAAAACCGGTTTGGATCTTAACTTCCAGCACTCCAGACACGCATGTTGATGCTTCCGAACAGCCTCACGCCCTCTCAATATCCAGTACGACCGTCGGAGTTCAGCGAAGACTCGCTCTGGTCCAGGATGGCCTAATCTCTGGTCAAAATCTTGGATTAACCGTTTGGTGATGCAGTGGCTTGGATCCAGTACAATAGGATGTTTGAAGTTAGGATCCAAATCCTCTGCTCTTCGGAGGCGTCCACCAACTAGAAAGACCTCTTCCGTTGCATCAAACTCCGGAGCCAGAACAATAAGACGGCTACTGGAAGAAACTGGTTTATTGGCTTTGAGAAGGTTATAGTCCTCTAAGAAACTGTCGAGCTGGGACCGTTTAAGGAGGAGGGAGACTGCCTGCTGATAAGTTCTTGCACTAGATGGAGCAGTTTGCTCCGCTTCCTCATGCCGAAGGGTGTTTACTGTGGCCTCCACTAATTCACTCCATGTAGCATACCTGCTGGGATCAGGGACGTACCTATCAGAACTTGAGATGTAATGGCAGAACAAGGAACGTCGTAGCTCTGTAGGATCTTCTCCACCTGTTCCTGCTGGATCTTCTGGCCACTCGTCAGGGGTTTGTAAAAGGAAAGATGGACCTTGACACCACCTATTCGGTTGTGCTAGTTCCACCAAGGATTTACCCCTGGTCAGATCATCTGCCGGGTTAAGTGTTGATCTCACGTACCTCCATGCCCACCGATCTGTGAGCGCTTGGATTTCAGCAATCCTAGTTCCCACAAAGACCTTAAACCGACACGAGTCTGACTGGAGCCATGTCAGGACAGTGGTCGAGTCGGACCACAAGATGGTATTCCTGATAGGTAAGGTGAGCTCACTGATTATCAGCTTCGCAAGTTGGGCTCCAGTAACCGCTGCACAAAGCTCCAGTCTTGGCATGGATTGTTGTCTTTTCGGCGCAACTCGAGATCTGGCCAGCAGGAATGCCAAGTGAACACCACCTTCAGCGTCCTCAGAGCGTAGGTAGGCCACTGATCCATATGCTCTCTCAGATGCGTCACAGAACACATGGACGTCTCGTACCACCTCTGGCTGGTCCATAGATGTGGGAACATAGCAGCGAGGTAAGGTGATGCGAGATAATTCAGGCAGTTCTGCTATCCATGTATTCCAGGCTTGGAGCAGCTCCCCAGGCAGTAATGGGTCATCCCATTCACGTTGTTTATCCCAGAGTCGCTGTACAATCACCTTAGCCCGAGTTGTATATGGCAATATTAGCCCCAAAGGGTCATACTGTCTGGCCAATGTACGGTACACAGTGCGCATTGTAGTTGGGCCGTAATCCTCCAGTCGATGTTTATAGCCGATGATATCTGCAGGGCAGTGCCATCTTAGTCCTAAGGTAGACTCTTGAACATCAGAAGAATCTTGGGTAAGCCACATTTCAGCGTTATCGGAACGTGCTTCTTGAGGGAGATGGCTAAGGATGTCAGGGGCGTTGCTGGCCCATTGGCGGATCTCGAAGCCCCCTGATGCCATCAGGACACGTAACTTATCGAGCAAATCTTTAGCATCAGCTTTTGATGACAGACTCTGTAAACAGTTGTCTACGTAGAAACACCTGTCTACTGAATTCCTGACATCTTCTCCCTCTGTGCTGTGATCGTGCACGTGTTTTTGGAGGGCGAAAGTAGCACAACAAGGTGAACATGTGGTACCAAACGGCAGAACCTGCCACTCATAGACCACAGGAGACGCATCACGGCAGAGATTTCTCCACACAAACCGAAGAAGGGGCTTGTCCTCAGGCAGAAGGCATACCTGGTGAAACATGGCCTTAATGTCCCCGCTTATTGCAATAGCATGCTCTCGAAAGCGAAGCAAGACCCCCAGGAGTGATGGGCCAAGGGTAGGCCCAGGAAGGAGAGATTCATTGAGGTTGCAGCCCTGGAATTGGTAAGAACAGTTGAATACTAGGCGGTTCTTCCCATTATGTTGCACCAGATGATGGGGAATGAACCATGATTCTTCACTCTGCGCAGCTTCTTCCTCAGTTAGCTTACGTACAGAGCCTGCCAGTTCAAGCTTGCTCATTTCTTCGATGTACGCTGAGGCTTTGTCATCGTCTCTAGCGAGTCGCTTCTCTGTACCTCGGAGGCTTGGCATGACAGCATCTTTGGTGGCATGGAAAGGGGAGCGATTTCTCTTCCGTAGCAGAGGGGTCGCATAATGCTGGATCTTATTATGCTCCACACGGATTGTCTTACTTTCCAGAAGTGAAAGTGCCTCCTGATCCTCTCGCGATCGAGTTGCCTGTTTCTCGGACTTGAATGGTAGCGTGTCCACCTGCCACAACTTCTCTACATTTCTCAAAAGTTCAGCTGTTTCAGTGTTTATTGAGGTCAGATAACAGTTCTGTGATCTAAGATGCTGTGATAGACCTCTAGCTGGGCCTTGTAGTGTCCACCCCAACCTGGTCCGTATAGCGACCGGTCCTCCTGGTGGTCCACAAAGCACTGGTTCTATTGGAGTGATCAAATGGGACTGGTCAGCTCCAATGAGAAGAAGAGGTTGAACTTTATCAAAGGGCTCAAGTGGCAAGCCTCTGAGGTGTTTATACCTTTTCTGCAAGACAGCTAGTTGGTAGGAGTGATCAGCCAGTGCCAGATTCTGAGCAGTGAAGGCTCCACCAATGTGGTAATTCCGTTTTGGCTGTGAAGCAGGGGAAACACTGAAAGAGACAGAAGCTCCTTGAAGTACTTGGGTTTCTTGCCTGATTGTTCTCAAGGCCAGTTCCTCAGGAATTCCACGCAGGCCAAGCTTATTTGCAGCCTCGCATAAAAGTATGGTCCTCTCTGAACCGTCGTCGAGTACAGCATAAGTCTCCAGAGCTTGTTCATGATACTGCAAACGAACTTTTACCACCTTCAGCAATACACGGCTGCAGTCAGTGGGTCGATTTAGATAAGCAGTGCCATCTGCGGAGCTCAACATGCATATGCCCTCTCTACTTGCCTTAGAATTTACTGCATGCAGTATCAGGAGATGTTTGTTTTGACAAATGCTGCAGGGTTTCTTGAGAGTGCAGTCTGTAACAGCATGAGAACGACCACATCTTATGCACCTCTTGTTCTCAGTAATCCAATTACGGATTTGCTCAGGAGTAAAAGTCTGGAAAGTAGCGCACTGACTTAAGAAATGTTCAGAGCTTTCGCAATATGGACAATATGGTTGCACTTTTCCTCTTTTCTTGCCTGAGGTGGATGCTTTATGTCCTGGTTCTGGGCCTTTCGACTCTGAGGCAGCTTTGGCACCATGGAGGATAGTGGCTGGTCTTGTGAAGCGGGCTGGCTTTGCTCGACTCTCATAATTTCGTTTGTTGGGTGGTTCGGTATAGCCCTGACACCATGCTTCGTACTGGAGCCACTTGGTGAATTCAGGTAATGTATACACTGAATCAGACTGATAATATAGGTGTCTGCGAAAGTCTGCACACAACTCTGGAGGTAGTTTACCAAGCAATCTGGCAACGTGTGAGCCACATTTCAATTCCACTTCTCCCTCTACGCCAAGGGTTTCCAGCATCCCAACAAGAGCTCTGATCTGCAGTGCGAATCTTTGAAATGCTTCATGATCCCCTCGCTTGATATCAGGAGCATCCATGACCTGTGCTATTCTTTTAAGTGCTAACTGATGCGGCTGACCAAACCTCTCATTTAAGGCGGTCATTGTGTCAGAATATGGAGTGATTGAGTTCAGATAAGAGTCAGCAATAAGAGAGGCTTCCTCTAATTTAAGATGGTCAACCAATATTTGGTATTTAAAGAGCTCGGTAGCACCAGCTGGCAGTAGATTCTCCAATGACATCTTCAGCCTGGCGAACTCTGCAGGGTCTCGATGAATCAACATGGGAATTCGTGGTTTAGGGCCTAGATAGACTTTCTCCTGTGCCGGCAGCGATGAGGGAACGATCTCATAAGGCTGGTGTTTTGGCTGATTGTATGGCATTTCTGGGTGTGTAAGCCATGGGTCACTCTGCTGCACCGATTGTGGAGCATACACAGTTTGTTGCTGATGTGGCGAAGGAATGTCCAGCCAGGGTGCAGAATGAGGCATTAAATATGGAGCATTGGTCGGAGGGCAGATGAGGGAATGATATGGTGGACTGTCCTGACCCCGAATATTGTGTAGCATAGGGTTTGTCATTATATCCCCTCTGTGAGACCTGAATGCTTGTTCATGGAATGCGTTTCCCTTGACTGGAGCATGCTGTCCGTAGTAGGGCTGTGCTACTAATCTCTCTGCTGATAGTTTCACTGGGTTTGAATAACTAACAGAAGTAACGTAAGTGACTGGGAATTTACGCTCTTTCCTAGCTCTGTAAGGGACATCATCACATACCGGAGGTGGTGGTTCAGGCCATGACTCATCCTCTTGAGGACTGTCCACTGTCGTTCTAGGTCTCTGTGGTGTGAGATGGGAAACTGAATGGGACTCAGCCAAGGACACTGCTGATACTTGGGACTGGAGCGGTGCGACTTGGGATGATTCAGAGAAGGAAGCTGGTGATGATAAGTGAGAAGGGTGTGAGAGTGGCTGCCTTGCTTCAGGGAAAAAGGCTCGGTCATGGTCCAGTGATAGACGAGTATCTGCACTTGAGGTTTCCTCCAAAGTCCCACGGTGTTTGGATAACACATGATGGCGCACTTGATCACGTAAAGTTTGTATGAGCTTAGTATCTTGGCCAATTTGAGCTTGAATGTCCTCTAATTCAGTACAAAAGGCTCCCCACTCATCTCTTTCTACATACCGACTTCCAGCTCTGGCCACTGCTGAACCCGCTGAGGACCCCATTCTGGCAGTTTCATCACTACCTGCCTTGTACTCCTCTTCGAGTCTGAATGTAGTCTGTGCTGCAGTTTCTTCTGTATAAGAGGAAGTCAGTTGTCTGTGGCCTGTTATATTCACTTGGTAGTCTGACAAGTAGGTTGGCAATCTGACTTGCCGTTTCGGACGCACAGATTCTGAAAGGGCTTCACTCATTTCTTTAGAAGTAGCCATCCTTAACCAAGGTAAGCACTGTTAATCCGGCTCGAAGGACCAAATGTTTTAGAGTAAGGACCACAGGTGCTTAGGAGGCTATAGTTCTCGCCTTGGAGCGTCGGTCAGAACGCAGGACAGGAGGCAGAGATCAGATTAAACATTTTACTGAATTATCTTCGGCAGCACAGACATACATTAGACATTAATCACAGATGGTGACTTGAATGCAGTAGTTGCCTCTCCATTCAGATTAACAGGAATGGTATGGTTACATCAGGTATTCGAGTGTATGAATACAGTGTAGTGTAGTGTAGCTGAAAATAAACAAAACAATAATAAATGTAACATTGTGTGTAGTAGCATTATAGATGAAGTCTATCCATCAGCTTAACATTATATCTAACATGATACACAAAACATGTGAATTATAACACGTGAGTCACCGTTCCTTAACATAAATCGCTACAGAACAAATCATGTAAAAGTAACGTAAACAATAATGATATATCTGTTTGAATAATACAAGCAAGAAACTTAAATCAATTACAAATAACATGCATAATCGTAACTACAATGACGTTCACTCTTTGTCAACTACACAGCATAACTCGTCATTTCTCTCGAGTGGATTTATGACCCATATTTACATATATAATCAATCTTGAACGAATAAAGGATAAATTAAACTCACTTTTCTCGCAAGGACGTACACAGTTATTATTTTTCAATGCGAACACCGCACCGTGACTTCTAGAACAGATTTACTCTGAGGAGCGCAACTGTTATTCATCATGCGCATTTCACGCGCATTTCACGTGAGCGATCGCTTCCGGCGCATCCACTAATGGCCACTAGATGGCGCCTTTGCGCTACCTTTGTAACACAATAATTTTGAGGTTGGCAGACATGTCCAGCTCTTTCATGTCCTCTAAATCTGACATTGCATTACTGCATCCACGTAAAAATAATGCATAGTCCTGTAGTAACGAAACACTTTCAGCCCTCACCACAGGCCAGTTGAGAACCTTTTCCATATATGCTGTTGTGATCTTTGTTTCATTACCGAAGTGTTCCTGTAGGAGGGCTTTAGCTGTTTCAAAGCCTCTCTCCGCACTCATATGTAAACAGCTTTGTACAAGGTCGTGTGGGCGCCCTCTGGTGTACCTTTCCAAAAAATACATGCAATCACCTTTAGATGCAGCTTTCTCCTCCACACAGTGCCTAAAAGCTTGCATGAACATTTTGAACTTCAATGGGTCACCTTCAAAAACAGGCATTTGTCTTGGTGGCAGTTGGCTTGCTTTGTGTTGTTGTATGAGCAGTTCGGATATTTCATTTTGCCTTTGCAGAATCTGACGTGTAGAATTGTCATCAACTGCATGTGCAACTTTTCTAGTGGATCTGGCTACTGCAATGGGTAAGCCCTTATTTCTCATCAATCTGGTAGATTTTTCAAACTTTGTATCAGGAATGTCAGGTCTTTCTTTTGATTTTTGCTTCTCAACATAAGATCCCATTTTATCCTGATCTGAAAATGCTTCCAGTACTGCCAACTCTGCATCTGAGGCTTCAATCTCAGCATCCATTTCCACTTGTTCCATTCTTTTGCGTATTGATTCCGCCTCCTTTTCCAATTCATGTTTCTTTTTTAGCGCTGATGCGCGTGCCAGGAGTGCAGCTTTTTTGGCTTCTGCTTGCGCATGTGCAACTTCAAATGCAGCTTTGCTTGATCGACTTGATCTTTCACTTTCGCCTGCTCCAACATTTGATACACTGTCCGTTGGCTTTATATCATCCTCAAGGTGAACATCTTCAATAGTACCATTTGTACTCTTAAAATGATTTTCCACACACTGGCAAAATTCGTTCACACTTAAAAGCTTTGCTTTGAACCAGGTTTCATGCTTTTCCTTTTCATCCACGGGTAGCAACTCAAGCAGATTGTTATGTGCAACCTTTGCGTCGTTAATCAGAGCTTGATATTTGCTGAAGCTACTTTTTATTTCAACTTCATACCCAGACTCACATAATAAACCTTGAACAGTTTGTTTGATATTGGCAGCTTTACTTAATTTTGATTTTCTTAGTGTCTCTAAGTCACTTATTTTAGAAAGCAGTGCTTTTGTTGTAAGTTTTATAGACCTTTTTTTCACAGAGGCTTCTTCCTCATTAACATTTTGAGAATCAGCTGACACCACCTGAGTTACCTCAATACCTTGATGATTTTCATCCATTTTAACTTCTTTTCAACAGACTACCCCCAAGAAAAACACATTTCATTTAAATATCATAAAACGAGAAATCAGAAATAAAGCATAAACACATACATTTTCTTATGGTAACCCTTTGACCCAAATGTCTCTTATTTCAAGTCCTCGTTTACTTTAAACCAAATGTCAATGTATTGTATTCTCTTGTCACTCTTGCTGTTTACACTTTGATAACTGCAGCTCTTAAAACTCGTACATCTTCTTATGTGTGTGCGTGTGTGAGTTAACTGCCGCTACCTCGTTTTACTCGTTTCAGGTCCAAAAGAACTTTCCTTCTGGTGACGTAGCATCGAAGTGTCCAATCCTCACTGTCCAATGTGCGGCCGCTCATCAACCTCCGTCGTCTTTGGCGTCCGTCCTCACCGAGTCCGAACCGTCTCACTATCCACTGAAGCCCAAAGCGTTTTACTCCGACGCCTGCCGCTACCGATCACCACCGCTGTCTGTCACCGATCTCCGCTCGTCCGTCACCGATCTCCGCTCGTCCGTCACTGCTTCCTGGCCGCCTCGCTGTCCAATGCACCAGCGTTTCCATTCAGCCGATGACCGTCGAACACAAGGTGCACAGACAGCACAAGGACCGTGTCGTTTAAACTTGATCAGTCTTTTCCTCATACAGAGGGGGTTTTTGACTCTATGTTGGCGCACATTTAAGTTGTTTTGCACGCGTGTTTCGGGCGTGCTGTTTCCTTGTAGGTTAAAATAATAAAATACGGTACAAATAATAAACTTTCAAAAATCTGAAATTAAAGTCGGATATACCAATCCATTTATTAACATGACAAAAAATGAAACCTTTCTTCAAACATAAACTTAACTCAAGTCAGTCTCCATGATTACACGCCGTGCCTCACGGTCAAAAACCATGCACCTCGCTGTGCGCCACACCTGCACTAATTAGCCCCTGTCTTAAGTAGACTTGTGGCAGAACACAGCTCCAACCCATTACAATACAGAATGGCTCCAACATGCTATATAAAAATATCTGTGGGGAATTTTGAGCTGAAACTTCACACACACACTCTGGGGACATCAGAGACTTATTTTACATCTTGTGAAAAGGGCATTATACCACCCCTTTAAAATTAGTGAGAAAACGTTCTTATTAAAATAAATTAAATATCCATCTTAGAGACTGTCAGAACTGTAACACTATTGTATAATTTTTAAATGTTAATATTATGTTAGATAATTGTCCAGTTGATCTAATATATTTAATAGTTCTTGCCACAGAAACATGGGATTTGTGTCTATAATGTTTTAAAAATAATAATTGGAAGATCAATGTACCTCATTCATGGACATTTTTTTATAAAACGCCATCAAAATGATCATAATTTTGGTGTATATTTCTTGTTCACTTTTTGTCTTTTCACCTTACATTTCTCTCTTATTTTTATGATTTATTTAAAATGTCACTTTTTTTTGTTTCAGGCCTGATGGAGGAGAAACATCATCATATCAAAACTGGAGAAAAAACTCACTCACCGACTGAAAGTAATTCTTTACTGAAAAGAAGAGACAAGAAAAGTTTCACCTGCAGTCAGTGTGGGAAGAGTTTCACTTACAAACAGAAACTCAAGGTTCACATGATCATCCACACTGGAGAGAAACCGTTCTCATGTGATCAGTGTGGGAAGAGTTTCACTCAACAAGGAAACCTTAAGACACACATGAACATCCACACTGGAGAGAAACCGTTCTCATGTGATCAGTGTGGGAAGAGTTTCACACGACAAGGAAACCTTCAGCAACACATGATCATCCACACTGGAGAGAAACCGTTCTCATGTGATCAGTGTGGGAAGAGTTTCACACATCAAGGAAACCTTCAGCAACACATGATCATCCACACTGGAGAGAAACCGTTCTCATGTGATCAGTGTGGGAAGAGTTTTACACAACAAGGAAACCTTCAGCGACACATGAACATCCACACTGGAGAGAAACTGCATGAATGTGATCAATGTGGCAAAACATTTTTGTGGGCTTCAAACCTGAAGAAACACATGTTAGTTCATTCACAGGAGAAACCACATTCATGTTCTTTGTGTGGAAAGAGTTTTTCATGTGTGCAGAATTTAAAAGTTCATCAGAAAACACATACTGGTGTAAGAAATCACTTGTGCTTTGAGTGTGAGAAGACTTTTATTACAGCTACAGAATTGAAACAGCACCAGAGGATCCACACCGGAGAGAAACCTTACAAGTGTTCACACTGCGACAAGAGATTCAATCGGTCAGAACGTCAGAAAAGACACGAGATGATCCACACTGGAGAGAAACCTTACATGTGTTTACAGTGCAACAATATATTCAGGGATTTACAAAGCCTGAAAAAACACGAGAGGATCCACACTGGAGATAAACCGTATCACTGCACTGCATGTGGGAAGAGCTTCACTCAATCATCTTCTCTACGCAGTCACACAAAAAACAATCACAGCAAGTAGATCATCTTTAGATCCAGCACTTTCAAATGTGAAGCCGCATCCTCACCAAACATGAAACAAGACAACGATTAACAAGGCGGCAAAGAAACATAATCTGAATTTGTCACAGTGAGTAAAGTTCCTCTTTATTACTCAACTGAGATTCAGATCAAAGATGGAGTTCCTCCCCAAAGAACATTGTGTTTTATTCTTGTATATAATTTTGCTGCATGATATAAATTAATGTTTAGTAAAATGAATTGTTACATTTCTTATACTGCATAACAAGTATCACTAGTAGTTTGTTTAACTATGATATAGTATTTTATATAGGAAAGCAATTTTTTTTTTCCATGTACAATCGGTTCTTTCTGTAACACTTTGTAAAAGAGACAGATTTATCTTTTATTTTTGCATTTTGAAGTATCACATCAGAAACGAGTGATGGAATTGCCAATACAAATAAAATAAAAAATGTTCAAAAAGGTTTTTACGCTCTCTTGAGGTGGTGTTTGACGTGTGCAAAAAAGAGTTAATGGGAACAATGGGAGATGGAAACACATTTGCTGAATAAATTCTGACGTAGCAAAAATTAAACCCATGTGACTAATCGGTTGTTTCCGCTGATGGTGTTTTATTTACTGTTGGTTACTAGGTTTCCAATATCATCGTCCTCCGCTCTAACAACCTAATTGATTGTGAGCACCCTAATTTATTTATTTATTTTTTACTTTGAAAAGTTTCGCTTCATGTTTGGATGGAAACCCAGCTAAAGTGTGTTTAGAAAACACAGATGTAAGATATACTTTGCAACTGACCTTCTTTTTTTATTCTCTTGAGAAGCTTCGCTATGATCAGGGCCAGCGCTACCTAACCTAGGCAGAGTAGGTAATTGCCTATGGCCTCCATAACCGAAACATCCCCCATACGCTAGTCCACCAATCAAGACGGGCAGCAAAATACTCTTTTGCCGCTTTTCCATTACCAGTACCGGCTCGGCTCGCTTTTCGCTCCGTTTTCCATTGCAGATAGTACCTCCACAATAGGACCTGGTCGTCATAGCGACGCGACACACACCCGCTACCCACACACACAGGACAATGTTGTGTACATGCTGTTTTACATAATATTAGTAATGGGTATATCACGCAATCTCTGGCAAAACTATTTAAAAATGCCGGGGTTATTCAGGATACTCCGTCTGGCGCGTGGAATGATGACGCAGTGAATAGTGACGATTCTCTCTGGCCAATCAGCAGTTGTAAGCAGCCATTGGTTGCCCAGTCGGGGCGGGGTCTTTAAAAGAACGCTGCTGACACTCATCGTGGAGCTCATTCCTGGTTCGGTCGCACGTGGGTTGAGAGCTCCGGAATCCCTCCTCCGGCCGATGATCAAATTGTGTCTTTGAGATTTTGTTTTTTAATTAGTTTAAGTGAACGTGCATCTTGTGAAAACCTCTGACCGTTCTCTATATGTCTAAACCATGTCAACAGTGTGGAGCGGTAGGGGTGTCCTGCCTTGTTTATTTTGAAATTGATTGATCTCTATTTTTGGGGCAGGGAGTTAGGTAAGATGAATGTATTTTCTTTGTTATTGGATTAGGTTATTAATTTTCCCTTCTTTTCTTTCTATATTCGTTTTGTTTGTTATTTTGGCCTTTTGGACACCCTGAAGAGTTGCTCTTTATTTCACCTGTTATTCTTTAATAAATGTATTACTTTTGCTTCAATTTCGTGCATTCGTTTTTGATTATCGACCGGAGTGATGCGTGCTGGGATTCCTTTTCCACAACCCAACAATTATTTATTATGCCTCGTTAGTGTTTTATTTTCCCTAGACTTGGGGCGTAATAATTGGGGGCTCGTCCGTCCAATTCTATTTGTTTGATTTGGAAATTTGCCCAATCCAAATTGAGACGTTTCGACTTTGCTGGTGAGTACCTTTTTTATGTTTTGATTGGCAGTTTTTTCATGCGTGTTGGGGAAGTGTAAATGGAATTTAGTATTGAGGCGTTTAGACAGGCTCCTTCATGTGACGTTTTGGAGTCCTGTCGGAAAATTGATTTATACCAAATCGCTGAATTCTATGGTATTGCGATTATTAACACTGATAGAAAGAGGGAACTGCGAGACTTAATTCAGGCTGCATTAATTAAGCAGGGCATTCTCCGTCCTCAGAGAAAACTGCAAAAATTTCGAAAGTAGGTTTACCTAAGCCAGTAACACCAATTGAACCCCGTGAATGTTTTTACTGCCACGGACTGGGTCATTTGATTGCGAATTGTCCCTCACTGAAAAATAAAAATAAAGGGAAGTCAGCTAAAAGTATTGGTTCTGTTAAGAAAATTGGCAGTCCATTTAGTTTGAATATTGATTCCGCGTATGATCCTTTTGTGTGTCAGGGGATGATTTCTCTTAATGGATCTGAGCGAGACTTGGTTCCTGTAACCATGTTGCGGGATACAGGGGCTAACCAGTCGTTTGTGTTGGCTTGTATGTTGCCATTTTCTGAGAAAAGTTATTGTGGATCTGATGTTCTCATTCAAGGAATTGAGTTGGGTGTGTTGAAAGTACCGTTGCATAATGTGTACATTCGATCCGGGTTAGTAACATTCTGTGTAAAACTGGCGGTGCGACACAAGTTACCTGTGAATGGCGTGGCCTTAATTCTAGGTAATGATCTCGCGGGAGGGAAAGTGCTCCCATTTCCCGAAGTCATTGAAAACCCAGTTTATGATTCTGTTACTTCCGGTGAGTTGGCATCAGAGTTTCCTTCAGTGTTTGCAGCATGTGTAGTTACGCGGGCTCAAGCACGTAAGTTTGGTGATTCGATTGACATTTCGAATACCTTTTTGGCAGTTGAGGACCAAGTTAAAGGGGAAGTTCGCATTGTACAGCCTGAGCTGGCGGCAGTGGCTCAGTGGTTCATGTAGATTGTCTACAAACCGGAAGGTTGGTGGTTCAATCCCCGGTTCCACCTGACCAAGTGTCGAGGTGTCCTTGAGCAAGACACCTAACCCCAGCTGCTCCTGACGAGCTGGATCGCCTTGCATGGCTGACACCGCCGTCGGTGTATGTGTGAATGGGTGAATGTGAGGCAATATTGTAAAGCGCTTTGGTGACCATTGGGTCTGTGAAAGCGCTATATAAATGCAGTCCATTTATTTTACCATTTGAGCTGTCTGATCCTGTGTCGCTGTCCGCGACTAGTGGTGCTGAACTAGAATCAGTTGATACGTCGTTACCCATTAATAAAGACGTGATTTCTGCTGAATTCGTTCATTCGTTCATTCGTTTTTGATTATCGACCGGAGTGATGCGTGCTGGGATTCCTTTTCCACAACCCAACAAGGGGGTAATACACACCCCTAATAATGATCCATTGCCACTGAGTAGCTGACGGATGTATTCCGTCAAAATGGCTGACACGCGGCTATGGGTCACGTGACTGGGAGATCCCTATAGGCTAACGGAAATAAAACCATGCCAATCTCTAGGTGTGGTGAAGGGTGTGTGATGATGTGCAGATATTTTAATTCCAGAGGCCAAGGAAACTTTATCCGGATCATAGTCTCCCGGATCCATGAAATAACTGGCCTTTAAAAATATAAATATGCCGCCTCTATGGGGATTTAACACAGGGGTGTCCTGACTGTGTTTTAAGGAAGAACATTTATTTATTTACGATACATTATTCGTTCACAAAGAAAATTGGTGTCCTTAAAGGTTGAGTTTTTCCTCGTTTTTTTAATTAAAGGGGTCATGACATGGGTTTTTTATTTTATTATTATGTTCCCTTAGGTGCAATTATAGTATTACTATAGTTTTTTTTACAAAAAACTTTTAAAATGTGGTGATTTATGACCTTTTCCCACCCAGTTTCTCATCCTCTGATTCAAACAGTCTGTTTTGGGGGTGTTTCCCCTTTAAGAGTTCAGTGTTAACGCCCACTGTTATGATTGGCTAACGTCAGTGCCTATGCATCAATTATTAACGCCCCCAGCCAGAACATTTGCGGATTCAGCGTATTTAAAAAGTAGTTTAAAGTTTTAAATACATTACTTACAGTTTGCGTCGTCGTTGTTGAGCCCAGAATAGTCGGCACGGACTTATCTTTGAGCAACAGTTTTCTGGCAAAGCCAGCATCATTTTGGATCATCCTTCAAATGGACTGGGACGTCCGCAAAAAAATAAAGTGCATCCATTTTTCCCTGACGACTGGATCTTTCGCAGCGTATTCAAAGATGTTGTTTGTCCACAGCCAGGAATGGCATCGTAATTTCCCTGTACACAGACACTGTCCGTCGACTTGTGAGGTGCGCGGGCGCGACAATGATACGAAATGAGCGTAGTTGTCTTGCGCTTAAAGCGTAGTTGTCTTGTGCCTGGAGGCGGTCGTATGCAAACGCTGGTACGTCACTTCGCACCGTGACGTCACTTCTTACCATGGATCCAGAACGAGCTGTATTTAGAGCTTGATTAAATAAATGATTTGTTTATAATGGGGAGGACGTCTTAAGCTATGAAACTTGCAGGACGTTTTAATGGTACGAAGACCTCTTATATACCAAAAGATCAAGGCAAATTTGGTTTCTCATGTCATGACCCCTTTAAGGCATTAAGATCAATTTCCAAAAGATGATTTTTTATTCCTCTTTTTAGGCAACTTTAGCATGTGTGTGTCCATACTTATTCACATCACTGTATACCATGTACAATTTGTATGTAATGTAACCACTTTTTTTTTTTTTTTAAGTGTGCTTCACAAATACACCAAGCTTTATTCCAGTTTATATTTCTAAATGCACTGGACCACAATTTAGCTTTTATGATTCCAGCTTATATTCCTAATATATTTATTAGTACAACTGTTTCAGAATATCATGTCTCCTTGAAACCTGCTGTCTTTAACATTATATTCCCTCAGAAAAATCCCTTCCACAAGTTCTTACAAAAGGTATTGTTGAGGTTTATGGCATCAAATACAACAACATATCTTTCACTGTTACTGGAAACCAAAATGTATCCAAGAACTCACTATAAGACGTCAGGGGTTGTCAAAGTCTACATTCAAAGGTCCAAATCTGAATTTTCATCAATGTCAAAGGTCCTGAAATAATTGGTTATTACAAAACTTGTTTTTAATAAACATGCATAACAAATAAAGAAAAAAAGAAGAAGAAAAAAGAAGTGTCTTTTGCATTTAAAAATAACAAGTGCAAAAGTGGCAAAGCTTAGTTTAAGCGTCAGCATTTTATTTTTATTTTTCAAGATCAAAGACCGCAGTAAGAGAGCTCTGGTAAGATCATTTCGGTTCTTTTAATGAAGATGATTGTGTGTTAAGCGTCTGCGACTTAGGGCCAATCCCAATTCTACCCCTTACCCCTTCACTTACCCCTTCCCCTCTGTTTTGCGTGTGCACGTGAAGGGGTAGGGCTGTCTCGATTCTCTTTTGGTTGGAGGGGGAGGGCTAAGGGGAAGGGCCAGATAGCCCTTCAAACGAAGATTTTTCGGGACCACACTTCAAACGAAGGGGTATGAGAAATGTCACTGCATACACCGGCTACAGAAGCAAAATGGCTGCCCAAGCAAAAAAGGAGACCCATAAATGTAAGAATTGTTGGCTTTAATAAGTATTTTAACGACAAATAATGATTTTCTTTATGTTACATTCAATCTTGTGTTCATATTTACGGTCAGTTCCTTTAAAGAAACGTTTGTAAAAAAATGTCCTCTCCCTCGAACAAGGCACACAAGCTATTGGTGCGTTCAAGTCATCTCGTAAAGATCGTATTTATGAGTTGAACGCACATGAACGCCACAAAATGTCGTATTTCCCACAGTTTCACACAGTAAATAAATAAATAGGTCAAAATAGGACAAGGTCTGTACCTCCAACGTGTTAATACAACACCACAGAAAGTACCGGTACAAGTCCTGTGCATCTTGGAAGTTTGTGATAAACATCGGCGCATCTCCTGTGATGTATAATGACGTGTAACGGTGTAGTAGTGGTGTCCCATTTCTTAGGGGAAGAGAGTTCCGGCAAGATGGCGGGCTGAGCACACGCGCTCTCACTAAGCGGCTTAGTTATCTCCCGTTTTCTAATATGAAAATAGCTTGATTCTCAATTACACCTACCCAGAGTGATTTTAAAGTTGTGTGCTATTGTTGCTGACCTCCAAAATGCGAAAATCTAACCAAACAACTCATCCCAAGATTGTTATTCCTCCGGCTCATCGCGTGGCTCAAACTGCTGTTTTCAGAGATGGAAACAGACTGATTCATTAGAGAAACGCCGTGATTCCTCTCACTTTACACCCACTAAAGTACATACGTCGAAAAAGCTAAAATCTCAAGAAGAGGACATCACCAACGTTACTCTGCTGCAAGCTATTAATTCCCTAAATGCTCGCTTCGATTCACAAGACGAAAAGTTTGAAGAATTGGCGAATCAAATGCGAAACAACAGCATCATGATTGCAGAGACTTCCAAAGCTGTCGAATTTAACTCGGCTGAAATTAAAGATTGCAAAGAAAAGTGCAAAGAGTTGAGCAAATCGGTCATGGGTTTAACCACCGCACACAACGACCTGGAAAGCAGAGCATCTGATCTTGAACGATATAAGCGAAGATGGAACCTCCGGATTAACGGCATGAAGGAGAAGTCTGAGGAGGATCCCCGCAGGGAAGTGCTTGACCTGATTGCCGAAATTGTTCCGCACTTGATACAGAAATTAGACGATATTATTGACACAGTGCACCGGATCGGTAAGAAGGAACCAGGAAGACCAAGACAGATGATCGTCCAATTCACAATGCGGAAATACCGGGACGAGTTATGGAAATCAACGAAAAACTCATCTGTCTGCCTAAACCGGGGAGTCAGATTTGTGGAAGACTTCACGAAGGAAGACCGAAACGCTCGTGCCGTTCTGTGGCCGTTGATTGCTCAAGCACGTAAAGAAGGGAAAAAAGCCTATTACAGAGGACCGTTTGGTTATATTGAAGGGAGACGCATTGACCCAACGAAAGCCTGCACTTGAAACTTTTTACGGGTAGGATGGTGTGAGATGTGATAATTTGGAGAAATGCTAGGTTGCGAGGTATGTACTTGGCTAATTGTCATCCATTTAGTACATATCTGTTTCGAGTTCGTAATCTGTGTTTGTTCTTTTATATTTTTATTTTGTTCTTCGTATGTTTCCAGTTAAGCTACCGTTTTCATTACTCTCTTTAAATGTTCGGGGCATTCAAAATAAGGTCAAAAGAAAGGCTATGTTGTTATTTTGTAAAGGAGCTGGTTCGCATTGTACTTTTTTACAAGAGACACACTCTACCGCAACTAATGCTGCTTTTTGGTCGAATCAATGGGGAGATAAAATGTTATTAAGCCATGGATCCTCCCACTCTGCAGGGACTGCGATTTTATTTAACAACTGTCCAGGTAAAGTGATTTCTGTTAAAAATGATTCTAATGGACATTGGGTTGCAGTTGTTCTGGATATTGAATCTATCTTTTTTATTTTGGTTAATGTATATGGTCATAATTATGCAAAACAAAATCAGCAGCTTTTTGCTGAGGTTTCTTCTTTAATTTCTAATTTCAAGAGGTTATTCCCAACAGATAATATTGTCATAGGTGGAGACTTTAATGTTACACCAGATGAAACTCTTGACAGACATCCACCTAAAAGTAGTACCCCTCAACCAAACTCTATGATTACTAATTTTTGCAACAAGTATTGGATGTATGGAGACATCTTAACCCTAACATCAAAAAGTTTTCTTGGTTTAGACCTAATGCCTCCAGCAAATCGAGGATTGATTATTGGTTAATTTCAGATAATTTGTTACATTTTGTTAAGGATTGCTCTATTTTCACCAGCGCCTCGAACAGATCACTGCGCTATTGTCTTGGTTGTTAAGCCAAAGGGTAAAATTTCATATAATAAGGGATATTGGAAATTTAATTCTGATTTGCTTGAAAATGAAGGATTTTGTACAAAGGTAAAAGATTTAATTAGAGTAATTGAGAATAGTAATGATTTCAGTTCTCATAAAGCCAGATGGGAGTTTCTTAAATTTAAAATTTGTGAATTTTCTATAAACTATAGTAAAATGCTTGTCAAATAAGAAGACAACATGAAAACAAGATTATATTTGAGATTAATAAACACTGCAATAAAAGTGCACTGAGTAGCGCTGAAAAAAGCAACTTTATTTCTCTTCAAACACAATTGGATAACTTATACATTAAAAAAGCTAAAGGTGCATACATTCGCTCAAAAGCCAAATGGATAGAGGAGGGAGAGAAAAGCACGTCCTATATTTGTAGGTTAGAAAAAAGACGGCAGTCTAAAAACAGTATTATTTCCCTAATGGTGAATAATATTGAAAACACAGATCCTACAATAATAAGCAAAGAAATTCATAATTTCTACAGTGACTTATATCTATCTGATTTTTCTTCAAAAGAGTGTGATAACTTCTTTGGAAAAATTATTGCTTTTATTCCTAGGATTGACAATGAATTAAGAGATCTTTGTGATGCACGATTAGGTATGGAAGAACTCGATTTAGCAGTTCAGAAACTTAAATCAAATAAATCCCCTGGTCCCGACGGCCTTACAGGAAATTTTTATACATTTTTTTGGAATGATTTGAAAATGTTATTGTTTAATGCTCTTATTGAATCTATTGAAGATGGATCTTTAGGCCCCACAATGAGTCAAGGCTTGATTATATTAATCCCCAAACCAGATAAAGATCATAGACATTTAGATAATCTCCGCCCAATCACTTTGCTTAACAATGATTATAAAAATTTTACACACGTTCTTATCAATCGATTGAAAGAGGGCCTTAATGGGGTAATTAATGAGTTTCAATCGGGATTCCTTAAAGGAAGATCTATTCACAACAATGTAAGACTGGTAATGGATATGGTTGAATACAATCATTTGATAAAGGATGATGGATATATTCTTTTCTTAGACTTTAAGAAAGCCTTCGACACGTTAGAACATAGGTTTTTATTTAAAGCTTTAGAGCACTTTGGTTTTGGTGAGCACTTTGTCAATATTATAGTCAAGTCAAGTCAAGAATATTTGTATAGCGCTTTTCACAATACAGATTGTATCAAAGCAGCTTCACAGTATTAAAATAAAATAATAATAAAACGTCCATGTTTGGTAATGCTAATCAATAGTAATAATGATTGATTAATTAAATTGAATATCCCCAACTGAGCAAGCCAAAGGCAACAGTGGCAAGGAAACGAAAAACTCCATCAGGTGACCTAATGGTGACCTAAAACTCCATCAGGTGACCCAATGGTGACCTAAAACTCCATCAGGTGACCTAATGGTGACCTAAAACTCCATCAGGTGACCCAATGGTGACCTAAAACTCCATCAGGTGACCTAATGCTGACCTAAAACTCCATCAGGTGACCTAATGGTGACCTAAAACTCCATTAGGTGACCCAATGGTGACCTAAAACTCCATCAGGTGACCCAATGGTGACCTAAAACTCCATCAGGTGACCTAATGCTGACCTAAAACTCCATCAGGTGACCCAATGGTGACCTAAAACTCCATCAGGTGACCTAATGCTGACCTAAAACTCCATCAGGTGACCCAATGGTGACCTAAAACTCCATCAGGTGACCCAATGGTGACCTAAAACTCCATCAGGTGACCCAATGGTGACCTAAAACTCCATCAGGTGACCCAATGGTGACCTAAAACTCCATCAGGTGACCCAATGGTGACCTAAAACTCCATCAGGTGACCCAATGGTGACCTAAAACTCCATCAGGTGACCCAATGGTGACCTAAAACTCCATCAGGTGACCCAATGGTGACCTAAAACTCCATCCGGTGACCCAATGGTGACCTAAAACTCCATCAGGTGACCTAATGGAGAAAAAAAAAAACCTTGGGAGAACCCAGGCTCAGTCGGGGGCCAGTTCTCCTCTGGCGGTTATGAACTAGAGGCCGGATTTAACTGTAAGATTAAAACATTTATATGAATGCCTGGTTAAAGAGATGCGTCTTTAATCTAGTTTTGAACTGGGAGAGCGAGTCTGAGCAACGAACAGTATCAGGAAGGCTATTCCAGAGTTTTGGAGCTAAATGTGAGAATGCTCTCCCTCCTTCGGTGGACTTAGACATCCTAGGTATAACCAAAAGCCTCGAATTTAGCGATCTTAAAGAGCGCGATGGATTATAGGGCGATAGAAGATCTCTTAAATACACAGGAGCTAAGCCGTTTAGGGCTTTATAAGTCAGTAACAATACCTTATAATTAATACGGAACTTTATAGGTAACCAATGTAGCGATGATAAGATCGGTGTTATATGATCATATTTTCTTGACCTAGTAAGAACTCTAGCCGCTGCATTTTGGACTAACTGTAGCTTGTTTACGGAGGATGCAGGACAACCAGCTAATAAAGCATTACAGTAATCTAGTCTCGAGGTCATGAATGCATGGACTAACTTTTCTGCATCAGAAACTGATAGCATATTACGTAGCTTAGCAATGTTTCTAAGGTGGAAAAATGCCGTTTTTGTAACATATGAAAATATGATTTTTAAAAGACAGGTCGCAGTCTAGTATGACACCCAGGTCTTTTACTGTAGAGGATAAAGTAGCAGGACATCCTACTATGTTAAAGTTGTATTGTAAGAGGTTTTGTGGGCGGTTTTTTGAACCGATGAGTAGTACCTCCGTCTTGTCTGGATTTAATAGAAGAAAATTACGCGTCATCCAATCTTTTATATCTTTAACACACTCTGTCAATTTTGATAATTTAGCGTTTTCATCCGGCCGTGATGAAATATATAATTGAGTGTCATCAGCATAACAATGGAAACTTATTCCATGTTT
>JARPMJ010004485.1:0-75625 GCA_033366665.1 Phoxinus dragarum
GCATTACGGATACACACATTACACCATCGGCCGTGGCCGGGACACCAGAAAATACATTTTCAGATTTACCTGGGGCGTCGTGAAAACGGCGTTTGTGTGCAGGCAAACGAGCATTGATGCCGATTTGGTGACTGCAAAATACACTGGCACGGTCGCGTATGTTGGGGACTGTGCGAGCGAGACATTTTAGTGAAATCCGGCCGCGGCGGGATTTTAACACTGTAGCTTTCCTCGAAGCAGAAAGTGCGCATCCTGGCTGAAGACGGGGCTTTCCGGGACTCCGCGATTTCTTCGTGAATTCAGGAAGAAAAGGGCGCGGGTCGTGAGGACGGTAACGTACGTTCCTCTGCAGAAAAACAGCCATCCAGCCGGTAAGCGCATCGATGCTGGTCTTTCTCCGTCGACGCTCACGAGCGGCGGGGGAGGGGGAGATCCTCGGAGCTCGCCCATCCCTCGCTCTCCGAAGCGAGAAGCGAACAGCAGTCGTCATCCCCCTCAGATGCGGCTAGCTGGTCGTCGTCCATGACAGACAAAGCGGCAGGCTGCGGCTTTTGTTCGTCGAAGAGCGACTCCAGCGAAGCGGAGAGAGGAGCTAGCGGCGGCGGCGGCGGGCGAGTTCCTCGTGGCGGGGGGTTCGGAACCCGCTGAGCGCGGCGCTTTTTACGGCGCGGCGCTACAGGGGGTGGGTTAGCAGCTTCGGTGAAAGATGCCAGGCGAGTCCGCAGAGTCGCGCTGGGCATCATTTCGCAATGATGGCAGCCCCATCACCGAGAGCGACAGCTGCATGATCCTCGCCCAAGCAGGAAACACAAGCACGTGGTCCCCGTCGATGAGCGCAGCTCGGCAGGAGCCGCAGGAAACACGAGACATCTTTAAAAAGACGCTCGCTGCTCTTTGTGAGAAAAAGTGTGTGACGCAGTAGGCGAACACACACACAAAAACACACACAAAGTGATAAAAGGATATATCCACGCCGGAGAAGCGCAGCAGGGAACGGCGGCTGAAGGCGGCGATGACCAGCGGCTTCAGGTAAGGGCTCGTCCTGCTGAGGTGCTGTATCAGACGGCTGTGGCGGCTCGAATCCAATCCAACGATGCGTGCAGCTTCGTGAATTAAGAAAAATCGGGTGTGTTAGACAGCTATGCTCGTATTTATAGGCCTAGGCCACGCCTGTTTCGGCGGGAGATGACGCAGAATGGGCGCGAAGCGTCCTCATTGGTCAGCGTCTCTGGCCTCGCATAGGCTGTGCTTTTCCAGCAGAGCAGCCAATGGGTGAGCTGTATTGCTCCGCCTAGGGTTGTATGCTATAGAAAAGCGTTTTACATATTTACAAAATTAAGGGATTAATTTTTAGGCTTCAATCTCGACAAAGAAATACTTTCCCGTAGCGTTCTTCGACGCAGTACGAGAGAACTCTACGTAAGAGAACCCCTGTTATAATGAGGATCGCGTCAGCGCGGCTGTACCAACCGCAACGCTTTAACAGCGTGATCAGCAACTCAGAATCACGGCAGAGAGCGAGAGAAATCCCCTGTTACGAGGATCGCGTCAGCGCGGCTGTACCAACCGCAACGCTTTAACAGCGTGAGCAGCAACTCAGAATCACGGCAGAGAGCGAGAGAAGAACGAACGAGAAGGAGGATCCTAAAACACAGAAGAAAATGTTACCAGTCATCATACTATCACAATCCCAATCATGGTTGCGTTTTAACACTTACCCATCACGTCAGATCGCATACTTTATAGTCACAGATTGGTCAGTCATACCCATCGACAGCAAAATGGGATACAGGGAATCACGCCTGCAAGGCGAACAATCAGCACATCCAACACAGCGCAAATGGGAAACAGCAGCAACCCATTAAACTGCACTGTTAACAGAGACGATTCCACGTTATGCACACCACAACAATTCCCAGAAATCATCACCCATAACAACATAGCGCGCTTACCTACAGGACACAGACACGAGCAAACAGACGGGGAAAACGGACGTGACACATCCCGGGGTGACAACCAATCAGCCTTTATATGGGAAGTACCCCCTGCTGATAGGCCAATATTTGCTGTCAATCAGCTAATCCCATTACACATACTTATACTTTTACTCAAGTAGATTTTTCAGCAATTATCTGTACTTTGTACTCCACTACATTATTAAAATGCGTGTCGTTACATCCTTCCGAATCTCTTGCATAAAATTTTTTTGGTCGACTGACGTTTTGGTCAAAGAACTCACGCACTCAGCGCGCGTTTTGAAACAACACAAGCGGAAGTGTCTTATTTCTCAAGCTTTTAATCAGCATTTTTCCTCCATTTGTGGTTCTCAGTGCTCTGACTCCTATACTGCTGCGCCATTAAATGTAATTACTGCAAACGGTTAATTTTCTTTTAAGAAGATTATGCCTGTCGATGTCTACTATGTTATATGCAATCTAAAAATAAATAGTAGTGCGGGCCCTGATGATTTAGAAGCTAAATTTGTTAAATCCGCCGCTCATGTATTAATGTATCCTCTTGCAGATTTATTTAATTTGTCACTGACTACTAGCTCCATTCCATCTATATGGAAATATGCAAAAGTTACTCCTTTGTTCAAAGGTGGAGACTCATCTGATGTTAATAATTATAGGCCAATTTCTATTATCTGCTCTATTGCAAAAATATTTGAGAAATTAATATTTAATCAACTATCATCATTTATTAACTCACTACACATTTTATCTCCATTACAGTCAGGCTTCAGACCTAATTTTTCTACTACGACTGCTCTTTTAAAATTTACGAATGATGTGTTCTCATCCTTTGACAAAGGTCAAGCAACAGGTGCCATTTTCATTGATTTTTCTAAGGCCTTTAACAAGGTTAACCATTATCTTCTTCTTGATAAATTGTATTCTATTGGTTTAACTAGAGATGCGCTTCTCTGGTTTAATGCTTTATCTTCATAACAGACGTCAATGTGTCGTTTTTCAGGGTTTTCAGTCAGACTATGTAATTGTTGAAAAAGGTGTTCCACAAGGTTCCTCTCTTGGACCATTACTTTTCTCTATTTTTATTAATGACTTACCTCAGATGTGTTCAAACTGTTCAGTGCATCTTTATGCTGATGACACTGTAGTTTATACTTCTAATTCTGATTTGTCACAAATTCAGAACTTGACTTTAATTTGGTTCAAAAATGGTGTCATAACAATATGCTTACTTTATATAAGAGGAAATCTTGCTGTATGATGTTCGGGTCACATCGTTGTCATTCCGACACCTTTGATTTGAATATTACTGTTGATAACGGCTCATCTCTTGAGAATGTCGATTCATTTAAATATCTTGGCCTTTGGATCGACTCGGGACTCTCTTTTAAGCCCCATATAGATTATATTATTAAAAGAACATATTATTGCCTGCGCTTACTTTATTGCTCAATTAATTGCTTTACATTTCAAGACAGGAAAATAATTGTTTCTCAGTTAATATTACCTCTTATCGACTATGCTGATATTGTTTATCAAAATACCTATGACATTTATCTTAAGCCTCTTAATGTTGTTTATAATTCTTTGTGCAGATTTGTGTTAAGGTGTCCATATCGTACTCATCATTGTCATATGTATGAATTGCTTAATTGGTTGCATCCTAAATCTTCAAGACAATTCCATTGGTTTTTGTTTATTTTTAAATGTGTTTATTTTGTCTGTCCTCCTAACTTGAATGAATTTTTGATTCCATATAGATCTCCCTACTCTCTTAGACATGTGCAATACCCTTTTTTCTGTGTTCCAAAAATTGTGAGTGTAGCTGGACGTAGGTCATTCCTGTATAAAGCCCCTTTTGACTGGAATAACCTTCCTGTTTCGCTGAGATCTATCACTTCTCTGAATCGTTTTAGGTTATCCTTATTATCTTATCTTAAAATAACTTGTGTATGTTTTTGAGTTTGTTTTGATCTTGTTTCTTTCTGTATTTAAGATTAATTTGAAGATATTTTGCTAGTATGTGGCTCTATGTTGATATTGCATGATGCTGAGATTCTGTACTGAAACAACATGAAGTGCTGTATGCATATATTTGAGGGAAGTGATGGACCCACCATTCCCTTCACAGACATAAGTTGGGAGAAATGTATTAAATCAGTGTTTCTGAGGAAAGACCTTGAGGGGCAGAGAAGGTATCATTGCAGAAGAGGCAGTACAGGCATACAAATTACAAAGCCAGGAATCTACAAACCAGTTAGTCAAACCAGCTAACACTGGCTACCTCAGGGAGTGCTACAACCATTTCACAAATATCACGAAGATAAAACGAGCACAAAGGAGAAAAGAGAAAGCAGTATTAGTTGAAGAAACTGCAAAGGAAGGTTGGTATTATATTGTATAGACAGGCGGGTGCAGTATTAGGACATACAGTACGGGTCAAAAGTTTGGAAACATTACTATTTTTAATGTTTTTGAAAGAAGTTTCTTCTGCTCATCAAGCCTGCATTTATTTGATCAAAAATACAGAGTTTTTTTTTTATATTGTTATATATTACAATTTAAAATATTAAAATATTATACTTTAAATTATCATTTATTTCTGTGAATCAAAGCTGAATTTTTAGGATCATTATCACATGATCATTTAGAAAATTCTAATATGTTGATTCATTATCAAAGTTGGAAACGGTTCTGCTGCTTAAAGGATAATTCTGGTATTTAACACCTTGAGTCTATATTGTAGTTTGTTTTGGATGAACAAGAGTGGTGGACAACATTTTTTTGACAATGGTTCCTCTCTCGAGTTTTTGACTGTAAAAGAATTGGCCATGGACCCATTTAACATTGGAGTCAATGGGCATGTCCGAAAATGTCATTAAAACAACCTTTAACATTAGTTTTCAAAACTGTGCAACTCACCGAGTGATTAGTGATGTTAGTTGATGTTCCAGAAACAAAAAGTGTTGCGAAATACAGTTTCTGTCGTGTTTTATTCGTCATTTTGTAAAATCCCATTGAATTCTGTTGAAGGACTGAGTGCTCGTTAATATAAATGCGCTACCGGAAACGGAAAGGGGGCTGTTTACATTTGGTCGATGTAGTCTTTTTGCTCGCTTCCGTTTCTCATAAGGCTAGCGAGCAGAGCAACTGTACTCCGGGAGAGTAAGCGAAATACACAAACAAAACCTTGAAAATATTGAAAGACGTGACCAGTGCAATATGAAGTTGAACTCGACTGTGACCGTGAGTGTCCCGCGAGACATAAACATCGGTTATCGCCATCAAGTGGTCGGGAGTGTGCTAACGCTTCAGATTCAAATATTGAGCAGAAGTTACACGGTTGTGAAGTGTCTGAAAAAATAGTTCCACTATAGCAAAATAAACGGATTGGAATCATATATTGCGACGATATATTGTTTATAATCATCAACGAACACCACTAACCACTCGGTGAGTTTAACAGTTTTGTAAACGAACATTATTGGCTGTTTTAATGACATTTTCGGACATGCCCATTGACTCCAATGTTAAATGGGTCCATGGCCAATTCTATTATAGTCAAAAACTCGAGAGAGGAACCATTGTCAAAAAATTTTTGTCCACCACTCTTGTTCATCCAAAACAAACTACAATATAGACTCAAGGTGTTAAATACCGGAATTATCCTTTAAAGGAGAACTAAACACTATACACTATATACTAAACACTATAATTAAGGGTAATGTTATAAAAAATTCTTATCCAAACTATTTCACTGATGGGATCAATGACAATCACAATATGAATGATATTGTGGAAAAATTTAATAGCTTTTTTGTAAATGTTGGACCAGATCTGGCAGCAGAGATTTCGGAGTGTAGTAACAACGAAATGGAGGCATTGATAGAAATTAATCCAAAAAATATGGTTTTGTCTGGAGTAACCAAAACAGAAATAATAGATGTCGTTAACGGGTGTAAGAACAAATCGTCTACAGACTGTTTTGATATAGATATGACACTAGTTAAACAAATTATATATAGTATCGTGAAACCATTAACCTACATATGCAATTTATCGTTTCAACTAGGAACATTTCCAAAGAAAATGAAAACTGCAAAAGTTATACCTATACATAAAAATGGGAAAAAACACATCTTCACCAACTATAGACCTGTCTCTCTGCTCCCCCAGTTTTCCAAAATTTTAGGAGAAACTTTATAACAGTAGAATGGAGAATTTCATAGAGAAGCATAAAATAATTAATGAAGGTCAGTACGGGTTTCGAGCAACAAGGTCAACTACAATGGCCATCATTGACGCAATAGAAGAGATTACTAATAGTTTAGAGAGAAAGAAACATGCAGCTGGAATATTCATTGACTTGAAAAAAGCATTTGATACACTTAATCACTCTATATTATTAAAAAAATTAGACAGATATGGTATAAGGGGAGTGGCTTTGAACTGGATTCAAAGCTATTTAACTGGGAGACAACAGTATGTGAAGATGGGGGGAATTTACATCAGGTTATTTGGACGTTGGTTGTGGGGGTCCCACAGGGATCTGTCTTAGGCCCGAAGTTATTCAATTTATATATTAATGACATTTTTAATGTGTCAAAATTATTAAAACTTGTGATCTTCGCAGATGACACAAACGTCTTCTATTCAAATGACAATTATAGTACTTTAGTAACTAATATAAACTGTGAACTAAGGAAGTTAAAAATATGGATGGACATTAATAAATTGACCCTCAACCTAAATAAAACAAAGGAAATGTTTTTCGGTAATTATAATAGAAAACCAGACTCAGTAAATATAGACGGTGTGGTTTTAGATACAGTATTAGAAATTAAATTCTTAGGAGTCACCATTGACAGTAAATTAAGCTGGAAACCACACATCCGACACATACAGGGTAAAGTCTCCAAAAATATTTCAATCATTAATAAAGCAAAGTTTTTCTTAAATTACAATGCATTATTTTTGTTATATAGTTCACTAGTTTTGCCATATCTAAACTACTGTGTAGAAGTTTGGGGGCAACAACTATAAAAGCTCATTACACCCCCTTGTTATACTCCAAAAACGGGCGGTAAGAATTATACATAAAGGAGGTTATTGTGATCACACTAATATATTATTTCTACAGTCTAAACTATTAAAAATGCATGACTTAGTTGATTTCTCTACTACTCAACTTCTGTTTAAAGCAACAAAAATATGCTCCCTGCAAGGATACAAATGCTTTTTGCAGCGAACAGAAGGGGGATATAACTTGAGGGGGTGTGATAACTTTAAGGTTCAAGCAGTGTCTTTCCACTAGGAAAAGTATGTGTGTGACTGTATGTGGAGTTAAACTCTGGAATAAATTGGGGTCAGAATATAAACAATGCCCAAATATTCATCATTTCAAATCAAGATATAAAAAAATTGTATGGTTAAGGTACCAGAAGGAGGAAATGGGTAATTGATTGCTAATGGGTGTTACAAAGTGCTGTGTACTTTAAAGGTCAGATCAAATTAATAATGAAGTAAATTATAGTTGTTGTTATTATACTATTGCAATTGTTACGGTCACTGTTATTGATATTGCGGTTGTGTTGTTATCATCACCATTTTAACTTTAAACTTCAAATATAAAAGTGTAGGATTAACACCAAACAATCGGTGGATTATTCTTAGAATCAAACTCAATCAATTCAGACAGAGGTATTCCTATTCCTATTGATGCTAATGATAATATGAAGGAATTAAATTCTTAGAAGTAAAACATGCACATATCTATGTACTCCGCATTCAACATAACCCGTAGTATAGGGCAGACATGTGGGGGGCCGGTAGCTCGAGGAAACTCTCTTCTGGCAGAAGACTCCTAAAATTTGTCTCTTTTAATGCATAGTATAGGACACTTAACAAATGATGGTCTGGTTGCTGGGGGGCTGATCCCCTCTGGCAGCAGGTCCAGTCACAGAAAAGAAGGAAAGCCCTGAATCACTTTTATCACACATCATTAAGACTATTATTATTGTCATGAGCATCAATCGGTCTGAGATTACTGTACGTTTCATGAATAAAAGTGGAGTATTTTATGTATCATTTAAACACTTTGATGCAGAGTAATGCTATATGGGGTTTTAATAGTGATGATGAATAGTGGTAATGTCAACATGGTAATGACTTCTGTATGAGTGACAGGAATAATACACCGGTTGTAGCGTGTGAAATATTGTAAATATTGTAAATGTTGACGTGGTATAATGCAGTGTTGCAGTTGTTAATATGTAACCGACTCGGTTGAGAGTTGTTTGTAAAATGGTATGAAATATGCAGTGTGTTGTCTATTGTTATTTGGGTTTATGAACAGGGGTGGGAGTCAATAAGCTTGTCTTCTTCCCACTCCTTTTCGAGCTGTAATGTAAATTATTTTGTATTTCGTTTTTCTCTTTCTTTTATAATGTATATATGTACTTCTGTTTTTTTCTGTAGCTCGAAATAAAAAATATTCAAATCAAATCAAAGGAGTCATAACCTAGTATTACCTTGGATACCCACCCTCTATTATAGTCTTTCAGGCCCTTCTAAAAAAGAAAAGTGAAAAAAAAAGCTCCTCTGACCCTTATTTCTGAAGGCATTATTGTCTCGCGAGATTTGATGTGATATTTAGCTGTCGTGGACGGTCATTTTAATAATGCAAATGAGCGTTGATTGGTGGCAGGAAGGAGGGGGGTTGACACCGCAGGTAACTTCAGCATATCATTCCAAAATGACATCATGGTGCAAGTTGTGAATGAACCCGACCTGGCCGCGACCTACGGAATTCAACTGTAAATACACGAGCCAGACTCTGAACCTGAGCTGGAAAGGGAAGATGTAGAGTCGATGGAAGGACGTCTACATCAAGATGTCTCTGAATGGTAAAGACAATAATTTTGACTGAGACATACATTATACCTTTTGTTTAATGTAGATTACATTAACGGAGATGTAGTCTACTTTTTTTTTTTATCAGCTTACAGTGGTTATTGAGATCAACGTTTGCTATCATGTGGTAGTTTTTGTCTTGTTTCACGTTGTGGTTTTTTTTAGACATTCAAATTTGTGAACGATTCCGGCGTAAAATGATTAGCACAGACACCTAACGTTAAGCCAGTGGGAAGGGTTGTAGGAACCACGTCATTAAAAATGAATTTAATTCACTGGTGCCTGACAGCTTGGTCCGTTCTTGGGAGAGAAAACACATTTAAGTTACATGTTGATTCTGGCAGTCAACAACAGAGCAACTCACGTGTGCACTACGTTTCTGCATCTTTCGCGACTGAATATGAGGGGGGAGAGGGGCAGGGCGGGCTTCCTGCAGCATAGGTCTGCGGTGTTCATATATGGTATGTCAAGACGGGGCAGAAATTAAAATATCGTATTTGAGTGCGCGTGCACGTGGGCTGGTTTACGAACCCAGGGGTAAACAAACGCTTCACTTTAAAAATATCAGCTTCCCGGCCAGTGTATAATCGTTAGGCAATCATAACATACATTGATTCTCGTGGAAAAGTGAAAATTACAGGTCATGACTCCTTTAATATTTTTTCATAACATGTGATACTTTGATGAATACAAAATAAAAAAAATCTATGTTTTTAAAATAGAAATATTTTGTAACAACAATATATACTACTGATCAGTAGTTTTTTCTTTTTTTAAATAAAATCAATACTTTTATTCAGGATGTGTAAATTTGTTTTTTGTTTTTTTTTAATAAATGCAGTTCTTTTTAACCTTTTATTTGTCAAATATATTAGGCAGCAGAACTGTTTCCAATACTCACAATAAACCAGAATATTAGAATGATTTCTAAAGGATCATGTGATAGACTGGATGTCACATGTGGCACTGAAGACTGGAGTAATGATGCTGAAAATTCAGCTTAGCATCACTGGCATGAATTATTTTTAGAAGTATATTCAAATAGAAAACTATTAATTTTAAATTGTAATATTTCACAATATTACAGTTTTTTTCTGTATTTTTGATCAAATAAATGCAGGCTTGATGAGCAGAAGAGACTTTTCAAAAAACATCAAAGATAGTAATGTTTCCAAACCTTTGACCTGTACTGTACAGTGCAGTATGGACAGTAGTATTCAGTTAAGATAGTATGGTTTACAGTAATATTAAATATATTATATATAAGAGCAGAATAGCATATACAGTATGAACAACATATACAGATATGTGCAGTGTAGTTGCTGTAACAATATAGGATAGATAGAAAAAAG
The DNA here is from genome assembly GCA_033366665.1 of Phoxinus dragarum. Taxonomy (NCBI): domain Eukaryota; kingdom Metazoa; phylum Chordata; class Actinopteri; order Cypriniformes; family Leuciscidae; genus Phoxinus; species Phoxinus dragarum. The sequence continues at coordinate 10,238 of JARPMJ010004485.1, forward strand.
AAAGAAAGATATGAAGGAAGTAAGTTAGTTTAATGGAGTCTAGGACTTCAGGGAGTTTAGATTTGAGTTTGTGATGATGTTAACATCAACAAGGCCGGGCACCTGAACGCTGTGAAACTGGTTTATTACCCATGTTAAGGGAATAGGTGAAACCAATATAGCTGCAAGCAGCCATTACGGGGGCCAAGCGTAAAAGCAGACGACAAGATATGCCTACATGGCTGAAAGTGTGAGACAAACTGCAGCAAGGAGCAATTAAAGACATTTGAAGATGAATTTTGGCAAAATGGTTGAAAAATCACATACATTAACTAAAAATATGATTATCACTTTCGACCAATAGGTGGCGCAATTACGAAACTGATGTGATGTGGTCAGAGTGAAGTGAAAAGGACACATACAAAGTTTGGTGTCAATCTGTCAAGGCATTGCAGATATAAAGCCTGAATAGTCATTTTGGCATCATGCCTCAACTTTGCTCCTGAGGTATACGAAAACGGTTTTGTCTATCGACACGAAATCCAAAATTTTACTCAACACGGTCTGGAGATGACACGATCCGATTTTGGTGAAAATCGGACGTTCGGGTCTAGGAGGGAGTTCGAAAAAGTAGGTTTTTAAAAGAAAATAAAGATGGCAGACAGGAAGTTTGACTGACTATGGCAAAATTGGTATCGATGTTTTCAGCATAACCCAAGGAATCTATTGAGATCAGTGTCATTACTATAGGCAAATCTATTCAAAAGTTGTTAGCATTTTTGGAAATTTCATTATAACTTTTGACCAAAAGGTGGCGCTGTCCTCATAATCTTTTGAGTACCTTTAGGGCCTTGTACTGATGACCAATACTGAGTTTCGTAATGTTACAGCAAGGCATTCATTAAGTATAGCATTTTACAATCACAAAACTGTATTAAAGTCAATGGGAATTTCATGTTTTGTTCTATTATAACGCCACCAAGAGGCTCAATCCCACCATTTTTTTAATGGGTCCTCACAGTGAGCCCATACATATGTGTGTCAATTTTGGTGAAAATATCTCAATTCGCTTCGGAGTTATAAACATTTATGTGAAAAAACACGTCAAAAATGACTGACACATGACTTTGATTGAATTTTACTACCCCTTACTATCAATATTTTGAGATTTGGGCATTGGCGTTTAACTATCGACCTATGTTTCCAAACTTCTGACGGTGGTTTCGTCTCGATCGGACTAGCGGTTTCGAAGATATCGCCAAATGTTTTTTTAAGCGCTAAAATTACAACGCTGCACAAACCATATGCCGAAACCTGGCAAGTCTGGTATCGTTGGACTCGGCAACGATTCAGGAGTCTAAGAAGATGACTCCCGTGAGAATAAGTCGACCACACCCAAAGTTATAAGCATTTGAAAAAAAAAATTATCCACTAGGTGGTGCTGTTTCAAAACTTCTCAGGCTCTTTCAGGGCATTGTACTGATGACCCATACCGAGTTTCGTAAAAATTAGTTCATGCGTTCAAAAAATACAGCATTTTAGCACATAATTCAAAATGGCCGACAGACAAAATGGCGCGATCTGGAAAAATTGGATATCAGTCGACTCGGCATGCCGCTCTGAATCTAACGAGACCAAGTTTTGGGTTATTGGACAAACCGTTCAGAAGTTATAAGCCAAAATAGCAATTTTTCATATCTCTGGACCAGTAGGTGGCGCTGCGCCGAAACGCTGCATGTAGCCTCAGGGTCATGCTTGTGATGACATGTACCAAGTTTGGTCTGAATACGATAAAGTGTTGCGGAGATACAGCCTTAAGTCTGTTTTCGCAAGCGCTACGTAAAAATTTGTTTGCGTGTTATTTGATAACGATTGGGGTATATCAAAAAGCTTTTAATAACTTTTTGTCAGCATGGTCTGAAGATGATCTGGTTCAATTTTGGTGAAAATCGGAGCAACCGTCTAGGACGAGTTCGAAAAAGTATGCTTTTTTGAGAATTCAAAATGGCGGACAATTTTTGGTGATGGAAAATTACGTCATAGGCTGCAATCAAATCGGCATGAGCTCAGGAATCAGAGGAAAAAAGAATTTTGTTGATAGGCCTTACGGTTTAAAAGTTATTAGCATACAATTTCTGAAACTTTGGGAAGGTTGGTGGCGCTAGAGGGAATGAGTTAGAAACACCAAAATTGGTGTATTTGATGTTGGGGACTGTCCTCTATCAGGAATGTCAAAGCAAAACAACTTTCCCGCATACGCTTCTATGGGCTGCCATAGACGCCCAGTCGGAAGAAAAAAAAGAAAAAGAAGAATAAGAACCAGAATAGATACAATAGGTGCCCGCACCTTCAGTGCTTGGCCCCTAAATATGGAGCATAAGTTTTCCACTGCTGAAAGTTACAAACCATTTCTTTAATCAGTGATGTGAGGAAGGGTGCAGAACCTAAATCTATTGTTTTAACACTTTTAGTGGTAGAGGCAGAGGATGTTGAGGCAACTCCAGTTAAAACACGGCTCTGAGATCTTACGCCCGTGATCTCTACACGTCCAAGCGGACCCCCACACCTGCTTCCAGTACAATGCATTATTTGCAAACATGTGAAGTATCAGACACACAGCAGGAAAGGGGTAAAAGAAAAGCTAACAGTGTGAAACACTCCATGCCGGGAAAGTAATACTCGCTGCTGAAGGGAGAAGGGATGAGTCTCTCCTTCTCCATATCCAAGACAGGGACGTGGTGGCTAGTGAAGCACGATATCACTTCACCTGCTATCGAGATTATACCCGGTACCTGACCACACACAAAAATGAGAGAACAGAAAACAAACATATATGAAAATGGATACAAGCACTTCTGCAAAACAGTCATTGAGGAGAGGCTGTTAAAACAGCGTGAAGTGCTTCGACTGTCAAAGCTGAATTTGCTTTTCAAAAAAACTGTGGAAGAAACAGAGGGAGTGAACATTGCAGCTTATAAGGCACACTCACTTAAGGCAAGACTTCACAAGTCTCATCCCTTCTTGAAATTCCTGAAGGCATCCACAACCTACCTTGTATATGTGAACAATCTGTCAGCTGACGAGATTGTGCATGAAAATTGCCGTCTCCTCTGCTTCCTCCTCATCTGAAGAAAGTGAAGGAGAAATGACAAGTCAAGATATTGAAAATGCCACCATCAAAACGGATGATTCTCAGGTGTTTTATCATGCAGCAATGACACTTAAAGAAATAATCCAAAAGACATCAAAAAGATCCCCAAAGATTCCATGGCCTCCCACAGCAGGTGACCTCACACTGGAAAATGCTATGAGTGTAGTTCCTCACCAACTTTTTAACTTCATTGCATGGATATCAGGAATGTCATCACAACCATCAGATGAACGTATTGATGTCACTTCAGAGGACAGCAGAAAGATAGTGTCCACTTGTCAGGACATTATTACCCTGGCAACCAGAGGACGGTGGCTCATGCCAAAACAGTGCTCACTTGCAATGGCAGTTCGGCATATGACTGGCTCTGCACAGCTTATAGGGTTGTTAAATGGTCTGGGTCACTGCTCATCCAATTCCCAGGGACACGAGAGCGGTCTGTTCCTCCTCCACTAAATCTTTCAACCTACACAAGAGGAAAGCGGTCTGGTGCACAGAATTTTGCATTGAAGATAGATCTTCAGCAGGACCAATACAGATACAGATGGTACTCAACCAGAATGAGACTTTTACCGCCGCCGTTCCCGCGGCGGTAAAATTGCGGGGGTGTATTTGCTGCCTTTGACCGCTAAGAGGCGCTACAATCGCAGACTTTGAAAAGTGTCAGTTTATTCTCCTCTATTGCGTAATCTGCCGCCGCGCCGCGGCTCATTGAGAAGGATTGAAATGTGGTAAAACAGATCAATTCAAGTTAAACATGTAGTTAAATGAATTCATATAATCACAAGACTGAAATTAAATGTAGGCCTAATATATTTAAATAAATAATGAAAACATTCAACACAAAACATTGCAATAGAAAAATATTAGGCTACATCAATGAGGCTTTGCACGAGCAACGTCTTATCAGCGGACTGACGATAGCGCAGTGGACAACACAACAGCACGAGCTTCACGGAACTTCAAGCGATGAGATCGAATCTCACTAGCTTTGGCTGACAGCGTTATATGTTTTACCATTCTTGATGCTTAGATAGGTAACTGTTTATTTGAAGTCAAGCGTTTTGTTTAATTATCAATGGCACATTACAACATAGCCTACATTTGCTACTTTCCAGTAGAGCCGCTGCACAGACGACAAAACTGATCAGCAGATCGTGTCAGAAAATGAAAATGACGACTTTAATCTGCTAAATTATTGTTTTGTGAATCATCTACGAAATTGAGATGACTGACAATTGATACCCGCCATAGCAAAGGAAGAAATTTTTAAAAACAGATCCTGGACATTTCAAGGTTTAAATAAAGTGTCAGGGGCAGTTTATTTATTTAAAACAGGGGTTGCATCGAGTTAGAGTTTATTTTCTAAGTAAGAAACAGAATCTTATTCTTGCGACATTTTAAATCTGTATTGCCAAAGAAATTGCAGCTAAATAAACAATTAAAACAGTCTACAAAACGAAAATAGTTCAAAGCAACATAAATTAAGATTTTCTTTGCTTCTCTCGCGCTGGATCTCTTTTATTTTAGTTTATTTAGTCTCCCTGCACTGCGCGCGCCGGGTCTCTCTCGACATTAAACGAGATTTCAGGGTAAAACCCCATTATACAGATAATACTGATGTCGCTGTGTCATCCATACAAATCACGAAAAAAAAACTGTAACAAATGATTGAGTCTTGCTTCAAACAGAATGCCTGGTTGAATTCACCGTACAATAAAACGAGGTGGATCGCGAATAAGCGCTCTGTATCTGCTGCTCACTTGCATTCGTTTAGTTGGCAAGAGCGCGTTTCGTCGATAGTTCATGTTTAGATAATGCCAGATTATTGACAAACACACTACTCAAACGTGTTAAAATTCTACAAAACCAGTTGAAACAATTGGATTGAACACTTCAACTGAAAGTGTGTGTGAGACCTCTTTAAATACAATAGGCCTATAAAACTACAATATTTATAATTTAAGGGCCTACATTTGGACACATCGAGAGATTTATCTTTAAAAGTATTTTGCCTTTGCCTGGTCATCAGGCTCACTTTGCATATGAAAGACAGAACATTAACACCTCCTGAACCCCCAACCCCCCACAGGCGATCTGAGTCTGAGACCGACTTAAAACAAAGAGAAGTCGCAATTCACACTTCATTCTAGACATAGCATTAGGCTAGTAAAGTGTTGATAATGAAATAATTTAATTATTTAGGCTACATGTAGGCTAATAGGCTAATATTTCTGTCATAAAAGTTTATTAATAAACATTTAATTATTTCAATAATTGAAGAAATAAAACACTACCTCGGTTTGGGCCAGCTTTTTCCAAGCAAACCTAAATACAAACGCATGTTCATTTGTTCAAACGCATGTTCATTTGTTCATGTTCATTTGTTCAAACGCATGTTCAGTTGTTGTCATGAATACAATGTTCAACTCAATGTTAAATTCCGCGGGGATCTTTGGATCCTTACAACCAGGGTGCGCGATTTGTTAATTAGCTATTATTATTTTTTTATATATAAATCTCGAACCACAGTGCTTGCTGCTGCTAAACTAAATAACATTTATATAATAATTATGAACTTAAAAGAAACAAAATCGCAACATTTCGACAAATAAATTATCGGATCTATTTTTACAATTTAATTCAAGGCGATTTAGCCTAGACTACATTTAATTATAGCGATATTTTCACCCTTGTCCGTTCATCATTGGGAAGCGCTCACAGCAGTTTGAGTAGATCCTCTGCACCTCTCGGTTTCATACGGATTACCTAATCAGATAACATTTATTAAATATTTAGACATTTAAAGGCTTTAGACATAGCCGATTTCTTATCGTGACTGAGCGGTGGAAAGTGGCTTTCGGTTCATTTTTGAAGGTTTGAACGATGTAGGCTACTCTACTCTGATCTGTATGACTAAAAAAAAACTACGGAGTAGCCTAAAGGGCCTAAGTTATTTTAGATGTCTGTTATGAGAAAAATAAATCAAAATGAACGCGCAGCCGCGTCTTTCGAACACTAGTTCAACATGCCAGAATAAAACCCGACTTTAGAACAATGGATAGCGCCACTCGGCGTGGTGTGCCAAAATACTTAATTATAAACTTCAATATTTCATTCAAAATAATCTCAAAACGCTTTGTGACATTTTGAAAGCCGTGCATGCATTAAGGCACTGGAACCATGAACTGAAACTGGTTCTGCTTTTATTGTTTGTCGTTTAAACGTGCCTGTTGCATATCTTTACATTATATATTTTAAATGGTCTATTGGTGAAGTAATTTATAGCATTGATTACTGTGGAGGGAGGGGGGATTAAAATAATTCAGCAGAAGCAGGGATGTTTAGACCAGAAGGAAATCCCCGTCCCCCCTGGCAAATCGCACCTTGCTTAAAACCATGTTTTACAAACTCTTTATAGGAACCAAAAAAAAAGGCTATCCTGTATAAAAAATGTTTTTGTTTGTTTGTTTGTCTGCATTAATAATAGGCTATGACATGCATTAATAGGCTAATATAAAATGTACAATAATCTTTGTTTGTACGGGATTCGAACCCGCGTCATTCAATGACCGATACGTAAGTTCTACCACTCGGCCATGAATTTACTCATTTAGAAATGCCCGGTTTATCCAATCTGTTCCAGAGAAGCGCTCATCATCCGTCTCATTCCTCAATAGAGTAGTAAACAAATATTCAGCTTCTTTGCACCTAATTTATTTTTGTTCGTTATTTTTGTATTATTATTATTTTATCACGCTGCTCCCAACGGGCAATAGGCTTATGTCGCCCACCGACGTCTAGGCTACAATATGAAATAAAGGCTATATTGTTCTCGTCTCTATTTTTAAATTATGATTCTATTTTTCTGTCCTAAACAATGTTCTATAGTAGCCTATCTCATCTGTTAATTGACATTAACCCCGCTTACATTTCAAAATACGGCAATAGCTGCTGTTTTGCACAATGTCCCTCTGCGCCACCTGGCGGTCATTTCGCGAATGACTTTGAAATGCGACTGGATTATTTTTACCGCGGTAGTTTTGCCGCGGTGCCTGTCGCGGCGGTAATAGGCATTCTGGTTGAGTACCATCTGTATGCCCAAACTACCGGTAGAAGAATTGATGCTGCATTCTTTTTACTGAAAGTACCTGAGGCTCAGGGCAAAGTCCTTCCTGGATGGACAGGTTTAATATCATGTTGAAGGAAGACACAGTACTACCATCTACACATGTTGGCTACCTACCAGTGATTGACGCCAGTCCGACTGATCTCAACACTGTCCACACCATCCTGAGCCACTCCATTGCCATTGCTGACAGCTTGGAACAGAAAGAAGTTGTTTTAGTTATGGATCAAGCCATATATGCCAAGGCCCAAGAGATCCGTTGGCAAACAAATTCTTACTCTGAGAAAATTGTAGTGAGGATGGAGAGTTCCACACAGCAATGGCATATCTGTCATGCATAGGAAAGTTGTATGGTGATGCTGACTGATGCTGATAGAGTCTGACCTGGTGGCCGCAGGCTCAATTGATGGAGTTGATCTCCGGCCATCACTACAACAGGAAGCATACGGGCTCACAAACTCCTGATGGAAGCACTCCAGAAACTGCGCTGGTGGGCATACTTGGACAAACTCACACAAGAACAAAATACAGCTGCTTTATAAAGTGGCAACAGATCTGCAGGAGTGTTTTCCCTCTGAAGAGTTCAAGGTCATGCTAACATCAGACACATTTCAGCAGTTACTGCAAGGTTATGAAGAATTTGTGGTGAAAAACAACTAACCACACATTCGCATTTTGGAGCACATACCTTGACATGATGGAAGATTTGCTTCTTTTCATCATGGCTACAAGAGAGGGGAACTGGGCTCTCCATTTGTCCACTGTGCAAAGTATGCTGCCCTGTTTTTTTGCCTGTGACAAAGTAAATTATGCCAGGTATTTGACGGCATATTGGGCTGTAATAACCAACCTGGAAGACACACACCCTTCAGCACACCAGCAGCTTCTTTCAGGTGACTTTGTGGCACAAAGACATCAAAGTCATGGTTTTGCCGGCACTGCATGTGATCAAGTCATTGAGCAAACAGCCAATCGTGACTCAAAGACAAAGGGAGGCATCAGTGGGTTTTCTCTGAACAAGGGTGCAGTTCTTCGCTGGACTCTAACACAACATGGAGCGGGACAGCAATCACTTTTGAATGCAAAACAATGGCAGGAAAGTGCCCGGTAGGACATCTTAACTCGGAGCTAGACAAGACCAGAATGCAGAGAGATCAGGCTGATGTGATGAACATTGTGGCCACTATCCAAAATATGGTTAACCCTTTTGACCCATTGCTGGATGGAGAGTCTCTTTGTCACATCTCTTCTGGCCAACAGGCATCAGAAAATGTTGCCACAGACTTACTAGAGGCTAAACAAAGAGGTGTTAAGGCACTTACTGAATTCTGTGAAAAAAGGATTGTCAATGGCGAAGCATCATTCCATGACCCTATAAAGAAAATGAAAATAAACATTCAAAGACACTGGACAAAGTACAGTCACAAAAATTAGAGGAAAAGAAAATCACCCTAACATCACATCGCAACTTGTTTGCAAGGCTAATTGATGTGGGCAGCGTTAGGCAAATTAACATCGATGAAATGCTCACTTACAGTTTGGTCCTTTTCCACAGTCAATTTCCAACTTTGATGGCTCTCTGGTCAAAACCAACAAAGCTAAGCTCATGCACATCTTGCTCGATGAGATCAACCCGTCTGCAACAGTGAGTAACATTCCTGATGGCTCAGTTTGGATTTGGGATGCTATGGCTCTGGTGCAACAACTAAAGCCACAGCCAACATTTGGGTTGTATGCTGATCATGTACTGAGGACATTAGTTCACTCAGCTAAGGCAACCAAGTCAACAGAGCTTCATTTTGTATGCGACACATACAGCGACCTGAGCATCAAAAATGCTGAGCGTAGTCGACGCGCAGAACAGGGCTACCAAAAATCGAAATATATGGAGATGACCAAAAAAAAACAAAGCAGTGGAAAAATCCTGGATGTGGCCAAAATAAAGAAAACTTACTGGAGTATTTCTTCCAACATTGGAGCTCATCTGCAAAAAATATAATTGACAATATAACCGTCATTGTTGCACATGGAAGCAAGTGTCACTCAATTAAGATGAATGTGAGCTATACTGACCTTGACAGTGTTGGTGCCGGTTCATACTTAAAAAGAACTAGCTCAAAGTTCAGTTCACACAGATGATAATGAACTAGTTCATGTTCATAGTTCCTTTAAAAAAAAAAAGAACTAAGTTCACATATCTAAAAATGAACTAATTCACGTTCATTTTTTAAAATTCTTTTAACAAAGATGTAGGCTTTTATTAATAATAATGTTATTTCAACACAGTATCTCGTTATTTCGAATAATATGTGTGCGTGCATCTGTAAATCCGGTGACGTGTGTATTGATATTTATTAATAAACAAGTGTTTTCTCTAAAGTGTCAACTCGGCTGTAAAGATGAAGTTGACGATCGCCATCTCCGTGTGAACGCGCTTATAGAGAGAAATGCACATAAATAAGCCTAATAATGGATTATCAGAGAGTAGCCTTTTTCTTTTTTCGTTTTGAATTATTTCGTTTAAAGACATTTCAAGCTTTGTGTATTTGATGTATTTGTCATGTCTGTGTGAGCCATACACTGAGTTTCGTTAAGTTAGGATGTGCTCTAGTTCACGTGCAATGCAAGTGAGCGCGCGGGGCGCCTCGTTATATTTGTTTTGTCGGCCTATTCATTAAATACAGGCAATTGGTTGATGAAAAATTGATTAAAATTAAGATACAATTTATACAAAACGAAATTCACTCTAAAGAAAGGCTTTCAACTTCAACGGTCAAAATCATGTCTGACCCGCTCCATGTCTCATATTGCGCATCCTATCTCGGTCGTGCTGTTCACTTTTCATAAATCAACATAAATGGGAAAAAAAATTACATTATAATATTTTAACAAAAATTAAACAATTTAAACAAATATGAAACGCGCTTTTTTTAATGGCTACAACAGTATAGTAGGCCTACATAGCCTATTCTCTATTTGTACAAATTTCTGCACATTAATTTAATTCTGAATTTTGCACACACAAGTTGAAAGGCATTTGTTCAAATCAAGTTCACGGATAATTGTGCGTGCATTTATAAGCCTATATCATTATGATACTAAATCCTAACAAATAGGCTACTATGTACAAAAAATCAGATGAGCCCATAATATGAACGGTTAAGCATTTTCCTCCCATAGAAAACCATTAGGCTATAAGAATGCTTAATGTGGCTTAATGCAGATTAGAATGTCCCCTTATTTATGTCGAAATATCGAGATATCGATACTAGGCTACTGTGTCCACTGTGGTCTCCTTTTTGATCAGCGGAAACGATTTTTGCTTGTTTGGGATCTGACTGTCCAGCGTATTTGAAAAAGTTAAGCAAACTTTCCTGTCTTTTTGACATTTTTCCCCTGAGTGAAACGATCGAGGCTAACAGCAATCTCAACTCGTACAAGCGCGCAAGTCATGTGTCACAAACATTGAACACTACACAAACAGTCAATTTTTTTTTTTTCATTTAGGCAAGTAATTTTAGTGACACAGGAGGTGCCGGATCCAATGTCGGAGGTGACGGAACATGTTCCGGCGTGTTCCGGCTCAAATTAAGTCCTGGTAAAACCTGACTTTTCAAATGAGCGTGAACGTGAACTGCGCGTGCTGCTCATTCCTGCCAGAGTAAGCGCCGCTCTCGTTCACGTTCATTGTATGAAAAGTGATTCGTTCAGTTCAGCGTTTCGGCGAAAATATGAACGAGTTCAGTGAACGTCGTTCATTGAACGCGTTCATGCACAACACTGGACCTTGAGATACTGGAACTCAAAGACCTAGAGACAAGTCAAGAGGAGGCAGATACCAAAATGATACTGCATGCAGCCCATGCAGCCAAACACAGCCATGACCTGTTAATCAAGAGCCCAGACACCGATACTCTAGCTTTCTGCAGCCACATTGATGGCCACCTCCATTTCCATACAGCCAAGGGGAGAAACACACACATTACTGACATTACCAAGCTACATGCCCATCTTGGCGAAGACAAATGTGATGCCCTTGTAGGTCTGCATGCCTTTTCTGGATGTGACACAGTGAGCGCTCTGCATAAGGTAGGGAAAGCCAAAAGCATACAAAAAACTAAGTTAAAAAACAGAATACATCACTATTTTTAGAGAACTAGGAACAAGTTTCACCCCATCACCAGAACTATGTGAGGGCTCTGGAAGCTTACATTTGTGATCTATATGATCAGAAAGACTGCCAAGATGTCAATATTGCGAGGACTAAACTGTTCAAATCAGGTAAATGTTCTGAGAGAGACTTGCCTCCAACAAAGACTCCTTGCATAAACACATCCAGCGGGCAAGCTATCAGGCTGCAGTACACAGAAGGAGTCTTGAGTGCATGCCAGACATTCCTCCTCCTGTAAATCATGGTTTCTACGGAGGTTTGAGATTTCTACGGAGTGGACTGTGTTACGATCCTATTCTTGGACCGCAACAAAGTAAGGGAGACGCCACACAACCGCTGCATAAACAATAAGATTTATTTAACTAAAGTAAGAAACATGAATGTCAAGTGATCAGTGTAAGTGTTAGTCAGCGTATCAGCATGTGAATGTATTAGGGGTGTAACGGTACATGTATTCGTACCGGACCGTTTCGGTACAGAACTTTCGGTACGGTGCACATGTGCACCGAATGCAATCTTTCATGTAAATTAGGCTAGTTTTGTGTGCGGAACATACATCCAATCAAGTCAATTCCGAGTTTCCACACGAACATATTAAGTGTCGGAAGTCTCCACGTTGCACTGATTAAATCTGATTAATCGTTTTTTGTGATTCAAATACATGTAAAATATTACCATAACATCTGTCTTCCTGTGTGCGGAAATTTGTTTATGTTGCTGGGACAACGAAACACGTGCAAGCGCGCCTGTGTTAAGAGCGCTGATGCGCTCATCTGTGGACATTTCCGAATGCCTTTCTGTTAAAAGCGGGCTTTCCACACAAACAAACGTACATGTGTCATTAGTATGAGAAAAAAAAAATGGATTTTAACTCTCGGGTCGGGCATAAATATCGCATAAATAAAGATCACCACATACACGGCACACTCGCTTTAGCCCAGCCTCTCGATAGCTAGTGTCACGGCCAATATTGGTTTGAGAGTATTTTATTTAGTGGAGAACTTTGCAGCAGTATTTTATTTCTTATTCTTTTTTTATTTTATATCTTTTTTATTTATTAGCCTAACGTTATATTTTATTAAAAAGTGTGGTTTTAAAAAGTGTAAACCAATTGTTAAAAAAAAGTTTATAGTAAACAACCAGCAGTTTAATGTTTTGGATTTCTTTCCCTTACTGTACCGAAAATGAACCGAACCGTGACTTTAAAACCGAGGTACGTACCGAACCGTGATTTTTGCGTACCGTTACACCCCTAGAATGTATGTATAGCAAGTTCGAGTGACATCAGTTCAACCAAATTTAAACAACAAAAAGTCCAAATCAAAACGTCATAGGGGACATTGGAATACATCAGAGCTCCGATGCGGCTGTGGTCTCCCGTAACGAACACATCCCGTCAGCTCTCCGGAAACCTCCAGAGCAGCAACAACACCAGCGAGCAAACGTCTCTCTTCTCTGTTTTACCCAGTCTCTTTTAAAGTACCATGATCTCGTTCAGGTGTAAAGCCACGCCCTCCAGCAATCAGCCTGTAACTCGAGGACAAACACACAACCACTCACTGAGCCGTCACAACTGGATGACACTTCCGCCAGCTCCAGAGGCCATACTGGAACTTGTGCACTGCTCGTGTAAAAAAAACGAATTGTGTTAAGGGTAGATGCACATGTAAACTGCATGAGCTACCATGTACAAACCTCTGTCAGTGTGTAAACTGTGACAATAAGTCACTTGAAGATGACTAGGGCACATGCGTGTATGTATGTACACATGTGGGGAGTGGTGTGTTTGTGTGTTGGCTACTCCTGCAGAAGTAAATCTGTATGACATGTTTATGTACATTATAACTCTCCTCTGTTTGATAGCCTATGTTCTTTGATAGTTATACTTATAATCTTGTTTCTTTTACATGCATTTATGTTCTTTGATAGTTATAATCTTATTTATATTACATACAATTCTAACTAACGTTAGAGCTTAGCTCTCCGGTTTGAATATTGGTTAGAATATTAGAATGCTGACCCTTTAACGTTATGTCAAGATTTAATTGATAATTAAATATATGTCTTAAACATCAACAGGTTCATGTTCATGTTTGCCTTGAGTATTTGGCGAACGTTTGCAAAACGGTCTGAGGTACGTTAATTATCCGCCTGCTAGTTCACCAGCTGAAACTAACATTACCCTACTTAAAACGACACTAACAAGACGCTTACACACATTTGAACAACACAGTGTACAAAACAAACATTTTATATAGATATCATATTCTAATTAAATGAATACTTACAATCACACAAAGAATGTCCTTGACGATAATCAATGCGCTGCTGCTCCTCGTGTCTGATAGCTAAATCAGCCGTGTAACAGCTGTTCTGAATAAGCTACATCTGATTGGTTAATAATAATCCCATGTCAGTATCTTGCCGTGTTATTGGCTCAACTGATATAGTAGGCAACCGCGTTTGCCTGCATATTTTCGGGTCGCGCATTATGATTTCGTGGAAAATGTGCAATAAATGGGAGTGGCAACACTTTTCATATCGTTGAGAATAAAACAACCGTCCCAACTTTACAAATCCAGGTTCTCCCTCCAAGGGGATCATCCATTTCGAAAAGTAAAGCAGATACGGACCCTCGGCCCACCGTCTAAAAGGAGTTTATTGATTTAAAAACGATTGTATTGCTTCCGCTAAAGAACACTGTGTCCATGGCAATGCTCTGTTTTTCATGGCAACGGTGCATTATCCTTAGCAGCGGTCTGTTATCAATAAATAATATAACAGACCGCATTCTACATTAGAATTCAACCAAGCCATGTAATAAATTATTCTACCGTATATACCCGAATATAAGACGACCCCCCATTTCCAGACTTATTTTTGTGGAAAAAATCTGGTTTTCAACAGAAAATAATTTTATTTGAAAATTGCACTAATTCATTCTCACTCTTCCAGCACGCGCCCTCGCGTGCACTTCTCTCTCTCTCTATCTCTCTCGCGCACCTCTCTCTCTCTCTCTCTCGCTCGCCTCGCTCGCCTCGCTCTGCGTCTTTCGCGCGGCAGAGAGGAGCAGCGTTTTAATTCAGTTAAGCACAGATATTATGTTGCTTCTCTAATTTTACTTGTAAGTATTGCCGAAATCACAGCACAGACATTGTTTTTATCTTATGTGTATTTGATTTCATCAGACGACGGCTCGATAGGCTATAAGTCGAACGTCGCATTACGAAACCGGAAAACAGAAGGCATCGCTTCCGCTTGTCATAGAAAGTGTTAACAGCCGTATGAACTGACGCCGATATCTATGGAATTTTAAGGTAATTAGCTAACCTACCTATCTCATTTTGTTATTGGCGTTTTATTCTATTTAAATATATTAACGTTAGTGTGAAGATTTTTATTTTTTTTTACTTTTAAATATCGATCTTCACATGCGAGGGACATTGGTTATGATCATCTTTGCTCGCTCCTTTTAAGTTATCTTGAGTAAAACAGTAAAAAAATGCATGAAGCACATACAAAAGACCTGAACCGGAAGCGATGCCTTCTGTTTTCCGGTTTCGTAATGCGACGTTCGACATATAGCCTATTATCAGGATTTTTGTCCAGATTAAAATCTTGGAAGGGAAAGCTGGTTTTGTCTTAATGGGTCGCGTTTCAGTCGCTATTTCATATCAATTCGTTCTTTCTCCCTTTCCCCACGTGATTTTGTCTATATCGCGAATATAAGACGACCCCCCATTTTTCAGGACAAAAACCTCGTCTTATATTCGGGTATACGGTAATATTACTACAATATGATGCCGATTTGTTAGACATGAATTCTGCTGTGACAGACCTGAAAAAGCATGGACAACAACTTTTAAAATGTTTGTTTTCTGAAAGGAGTTCGGATCGAGCTGGGATATGCTATGCTAGCCTGTTTACAGTAAAGTACAACGATAGCTGGAATAATGTTACACAGACACATATTTTCTGAATTCACTCGGTAGTTCAACTTCCTTGCTTTCTTTTCTCCAAGTAATGTCCAGATTTGTCTGGTTTTTATATAAATATGAAGTAAGTTAGTAGTCCAACAGAACAGATGTGTTTCCTCGCCCGCAAAATCTCATGGACCCACGTACGGAGAGTCTGTCTGTCCGTCCTCTCATGTTTTAGTCTTCTCTTCATGCAGAGCAAGGGCCAGAGCAAGTAGCTAATTTCACTGTGTAGTACTTTGTGGTGACATTTTCTACACAGTGAAATTAGCTAGTCTAGGCTAACGTTACTTGCTTGCAACACATCACCTCCACGGAAAGGATGCATCATAGCAACCACAGCGTTTGAAAAAACGCTGGATTCGCTTGTTAACACCTTGTTTAAGTCCAGGCACACAAAATGTCCAGGAAAGAAGGTCACAGAAAAATACAACCAAAATACACCATCATAATTCAAGTCTCTCTTTCACGAACCAAGATGAGAATACGAACCCGCCATTCTCTTCCTTATTAGCATTTAAAGCTACAGACACCAAAACGGCACTTCTGAAGGAAAGCTTATTGTAGGACTGGTACAGATACAGTACTAAGGACCACTAAGGCCTATATCAAAGCCTACAAAAAGAAGCATGTCATGGGACCTTTAACTTTAACGGGTAACTTACCTTGTTAACGCACCATAAAACCAAAGAGTATAGAAGGCGAGACTCAATAGAACGCTCCATAGCAACAGTTGCCCCCATGACGTGACGGTCTTACTATAGTCTTACTATAGCAGTATACATTTTTTAAACATACTGCTGTGGAAATGGGCACTGCACACCCTGTAGGTCCGATGCAGCTGATCCAAAGGGATGCCATGAAGGGAAGCATTCCTTAGATTCTGGGCCCACCTGGCACACCTGCAATGTATATATATGAAACATGATGAATAAATGTTTTCAAGTGTCAAAATTATTTTGAACAAGAAAATAGCACTGCACTTTATGCAGAATGTCTGGTAATTGGTAACACCATTAATGTCCATGCACTTGGTGTGACCGGAGATAATATAATATGAACATTTTGAAAAATTGCATTGATCTCAGACCTATTGCCTCTTTACTCTAGTTGTCATTTTCCACAGTACATTTGATGCTACCTTTCCAATTGCTAATAGACCGTGACTGTCGGACACATCAGTGAGGATCATAGCATTAACTTCTATTATACTTAAATATATTTATAATGCGAACATAAAATGGCATTGCACCTGGTATGCATTTTCATGTAGCTAAGGCACGCACAAGATGACAATTGCTATCTGGGTGCAAACACTTTGCCTCAGTTAAATGTACCATTAATTTCGGTCAGATTAAGCAAAATTAAGTAATCACTACTTCTCCTGTCGCATACCATCAACATAGTATATTGTTATTTCTGTTATTTCATTTTAAGCTGGTGCGGGTTTTAATCAACTCATGCAAGCATCTATCATTTAACGTTAGCATTCCCTTCTAAAAGAAATTCCCGCCAGGTTGAGCCTGAAAATTGTTACCACTATTTCATCCACCACACTCAAAACACCAATTTTATTCTTAAAAAGCATGTCTATGCTATGGAAAATAAATGTGATCTAATAATCCGTCAATCAGTTTATAAGGCAAACTTAACAGAGATGCACTAGCCTAACATTCATGCAGATTTACAAACGCTAACAATGCTGACATTCACGTTCAACATTCAAGTTAAATCACGACATCATTAAAATATTTCCACTTAAATGAGTGGAGCCTTGTGCATCCTTTGTAAATCGATGAAATGCCAAATCGCTTCTGGTGGACTGATAATTTTTGCAATTTATTGCAGAACACTGCTTGCGTTTTGACCACTTGCTCATCTTCACAGTTTGGTTGTGTGGCGTGCAAACTGGCGCTAACGATTTCAGCAGCTTTCAGTCCATAATGGCGGACACGCCTCCGCAGCGCCATCTACAGACTGTTACCCTTAACACAACAGTTTCGCCTCTTGGTACTTCTATACTCTTTGATAAAACACATTTCATGTGCACATGGCTCCCTCTTGGTTGTCGTTGGCGACGACAGCCTCCAGCAAAAACCACCCACGCTGCAGCTTAGTTTCTGCTGGCATCGGAGAGTAATGAATGAGTAAAGAAACCACCAGTCGTTGTTTGCTCTCTGTAGCCTCACATGTTTAATATACTGTCTATGGTTTATTGCATAGACTATAAAAAATGGCGTTTACGTTTGGCATCAAGAAAGTCTTCTTCTTCGAGTTTATTAACGGTTGACAAACAAGGAGTTATGTGCATTACCGCCACCATGGCGTGTGCATCAGAATAGTTATTACAGTATTTACAATATGTAAAATAAATTAAAATAACATATTTATAAATACATAAATCAAAATATTTACCTAATATTTTTCATATTAACATATTTTTTGACAATATAATATAACATGACCTACTGTGTCACGTCTACCTGCATTATGCTGACCTATTTTGAACAATGTACTGAACATAAACATGAAGCGTGATTATAGTAGTTTAGTTTAACAAATATCTTGATCCTTTTGTTAGAAGACAAAGGTGCCCTCATTCAAATGAGGAACCGACTGGTGGAAGGCAAAGATGGAGATGAACAGGAAAAGCACATGGGAAAGGGCAAGAGAGTAAAAAAAAAGAAGCCATTTCTTGAGGATGACATGGAACACTCAGAGGTGAGTTATTCAAATTATTTTTAAATATCCAAATACCAT
Source organism: Phoxinus dragarum (assembly GCA_033366665.1). Taxonomy (NCBI): domain Eukaryota; kingdom Metazoa; phylum Chordata; class Actinopteri; order Cypriniformes; family Leuciscidae; genus Phoxinus; species Phoxinus dragarum. The sequence continues at coordinate 28,405 of JARPMJ010004485.1, forward strand.
AAATGTATAGATGTGCACACACAGACATTTATATGTTGTCAGGAGAGGCCAAGCAAAAAGAATAAGCCGGCGATGTCCTCTTCTTCCTCTGAAATTATGAAAAAATACAAGGACCTTCAGAAGCGTATCTGTTTTAAGAAATACTAAGGCCCCGTTTACACGATGGGAAAACGCAGATATTTCTCTGCGTTTTGGCCTGTCATTTACACGAAAACGCCGTTTTTATCCCAGAAAACGATTGTTTCTAAAAACTCCGGCCAAAGTGGAGATTTCTGAAAACGCCGGTTATATGTTGTCGTGTCAACTGGGAGAAACGGGGTTTTAGGTTCTCTCTTGTCTATTCTGAGGATTCTGATTGGCTTGCGTGGCTTTATCCTTCTCCCTACACTGCCGCCCATAGGTTTGGCATAGTTATGATGGCGCTCGACGGCGTATTTATGCGGGTTGTGTGCACGATGTTATTATTGAAAACGGAGGGGGGGAATATTCGTTTCACTAATTACCCGGCTATGTGTAAATGTGGCCTAAATCCGATGTACAGTGACCTTGCTTAACATGTTAACAAAGTCATACTATCCATTTAACAGTGGTAAAATAACTACTCAGAGTAAAGGTAGCATAACCACAGTGTAGAAATATTCTGTTTCAAGTGAGCCTTGTGTTCAAATTCTTACTTGTACTACTAAAAGTGCATACATATTAGGATCATTATATTGTTAACGTACCAGAAGAAACATTACCCACTATATAGAATGGCCCATTTCTGAATAAAATACAGTAAATTATGTCATTGGATAACAAATTATTAATGCTTATCTGTGTAAAGGCGGGGCTACTTTCAGTTATTTCCAAGCAGGTTAATCTGTAATAGAACATAATTATTTAGTTCTGGATTGTTTTTTTTTATTAATAATGTGTATCTGTTAAGTAACAAAAGCTTTAAATGTAGTGGAGCAAAAGTCACACTATAGCCCTATAAAATGTATTATTAATTTTTTTTTAAGTAAAAAAATTAAATGCAAGTACAGGGACCTCAAAACTTTATTTTAGTGTACAACCTGAGTATTATGTACTTAGCACGTACTTTACACCACTGCCTTTTAAACATAATAAGCCATACATCTATTATGTAGGGATTAGATAACTAACTGTGAATGAAAGTTTTGGATTTGAAAGTGTTCTTTTGTTATAGGCAAGAGAGCAAAAGGACAAAAACAACACAATATATATATATATATATATATATATATATATATATATATATATATATATATATATATATATATATATAAATAAATATAGCTGCAAGCAGCGATTACGGGCCCAAGCCGGTGGCCCCGCCACCCTGGTGCCTTAGTTACACTAAAGGCACCGGGCTGGCGCTGCCACCGGCTTGGGCCCTCCATCGCTGCTTGCAGCTATATTTATTTATATATATATATATATATATATATATATATATATAAAAAGCCGCCACCCCCCGTTGCCTTTCGGGTTCCTGTGCACGATGGGCAATAACGTAACCCCGCTTTGACTGTCGAGAAGAAGTCTGCTTTAGAGCTTGTATCAGTGTGAGTCTTTCTGCTCCCCTCCAAACACACACAGAAAAGGGGGGGGGGGGGGGGGGGGGGGGTCCTGATGGCCGCGGGTTCTGACCTGTGTGCAAAATTTCAAGAGTTTTCGAGCACGTTAAGGGCCCCAAAAGTGCCCGAGATTTTGCACACAGCAGAGAAAGGGTTAAACTAAACTAGCCCCCCTCCTCACACACACACACACACACATACACAGATCCCCCCCTCCCCTCCCCACCCCACACAGACAGACACACACACACAGAATTGCAGAGAGACAGAGAGAGACACAATTCACATTCAAACCACAATATCTGACTTTCTGTTGGTCGGAGCTAATGACTGTAAATTAGAAAGTTGTTCGGCTTGATAAGATCAATATACACGCTGAGTTTTGTAACTGTAGGTAAAACTATAACTAAGTTATAACACACTTTATGCATCCTTTTTTAATCATAAATTTGTTTCCTCGCCACAGCCAAACCGTTCGAGATATCAAAAATCCGTCCGCAATTTAGCATCCTCCATGTCTTGACTTCATGCACACCGAGTTTCGTGGTCATCGGATGAATTCTCTGGGAGAAGTGTTTCAAATGCCAGAACATGCGTTTCCATACAGCCCATAATAGCCGACTTCCTGTTGGACTGGCGTAAAACTTAGAGCACGAAAGTTGTTCGGCCCGATGAGATCTATATGTGTACCGAGTTTCATATTATTACATGCAAGCGTGTTTGATATATGGACATGTTTTTGAATCCCATTCCAGGGGGCGCTGTCGAGCCCCCCTGCCACGCCCGGGTACCAGCTTCAGTCGGGCCCTGATGGCCGCGGGTTCTGACATTTGTGCAAAGTTTCAAGAGTTTTTGAGCACGTTAAGGGCCCCAAAAGTGCCCGAGAAGTCCCACACAGCAGAGAAAGGGTTAAAATAAAGCCCCCCTTCTCTCTCACACACACAGACACTGAGAGAGACTGGCAAAATTCCCATCAAATCACATTCAAACCAAAATATCTGACTTCCTGTTGGTCGGACCTAATGACTGTCAATTAGAAAGTTGTCCGGATCGGGGAGATAAATATAGATACCGATTTTTGTTACTGTAGGTAAAACTAATACCCCATTTTTGACTAAAGGTGGCGCTACTGAGCCCCTTACCACGCCCGTTTCTGAAACTGTGCACAAGTGTACTAGGCAATAAATGTAAAGTGTCTGTCGAGTTTCATGCAATTTGAAGTATGCTAAGAGTCTCAAAAACTTTAAAAAAGAATATTAAAGTTTGATGCGTTGCCATGGCGACAGTATTAAAGATATCAATAATCCTTTCACAGGTCTACATCTGCCGTGTGTTTACATTATACAGATAAAGTTTGAAGCAAATCGGTAAAAATATGAGGGTGATTTCAAAGCATTTTGAAAGTGACACACTTCCTGCTGCCAGTTGGTGGCGCTATAACTTTGACTCACAATAGTCACATCCATGTGATCGGCCTCTTACAACAAACACACTGCTGAAGTTTCATCAAGATCAATTAATGTATGAGGATGTTATAACACACTTCCTGTTTCCAATATTCGCCATAAATTTGTTTCCTCGCCACGGCCAAACCGTTCGAGATATCAAAAATCCCCTCGCAATTTAGCATCCTCCATGTCTTGACTTCATGCACACCGAGTTTCGTGGTCATTGGATGAATTCTCTGGGAGAAGTGTTTCAAATGCCAGAACATGCGTTTCCATACAGCCCATAATAGCAGACTTCCTGTTGGACTGGCGTAAAACTTAGAGCACGAAAGTTGTTCGGCCCCGATGAGATCTATCATGTGTACCGAGTTTCATATTATTACATGCAAGCGGGTTTGATATATGGACATGTTTTTGAATCCCATTCCAGGGGGCGCTGTCGAGCCCCCCTGCCACGCCCGGGTACCAGCTTCAGTCCGGCTCTAATGGCCGCGGGTTCTGACATTTGTGCAAAGTTTCAAGAGTTTTTGAGCACGTTAAGGCCCCCAAAAGTGCCCAAAAGATAGTAATATAATAATAATAAATATATATATATATATATATATATAAATATAGCTGCAAGCAGCGATTACGGGCCCAAGCCGGTGGCACCGCCACCCTGGTGCCTTTGGTTACACTAAAGGCACCGGGCTGGCGCTGCCACCGGCTTGGGCCCTCCATCGCTGCTTGCAGCTATATTTATATATATATAAATATATATATATATATATATAAAAAGCCGCCACCCCCCCGTTGCCTTTCGGGTTCCTGTGCACGACGGGCAATAACGCAACCCCGCTTTGACTGTCGAGAAGAAGTCTGCTTTAGAGCTTGTATCAGTGTGAGTCTTTCTGCTCCCCTCCAAACACACACAGAAAAGGGGGGGCTGTCTGTGTGTGTGTGCCCTCCCTCCCTCCCCCCCCCCCCCCACACACACACACACACACACACACACACACACACACAGAGAGAGAGAGACAAAACCACATTCAAACCAAAATATCTGACTTCCTGTTGGTCGGAGCTAATGACTGTAAATGAGAAAGTTGTCCGGATCGATAAGCACAATATACAGACCGAGTTTTGTGACTGTAGGTAAAAATAACCCCCCCACTTTAGTCAAAAGTATCTTGAAAGTAACACACTTCCTGCTGCCAGTTGGTGGCGCTATAACTTTGACTCACAATAGTCACATCCATGTGATCGCCCACTTACAACAAACACGCTACTGAAGTTTCATCAAGATCAATTAATGTATGAAGACGTTATAACACATCGTGTTTCTCTTTTCTCGCCATAACTTTGTTTCCTCGCCACAGCCAAACCGTTCGAGATATCAAAAATCCGTCCGCAATTTAGCGTCCTCAATGTCTTTACTTCATGCTGACCGAGTTTGGTGGCGATAGGATAATTTTTCTTGGAGGAGTATATCAAATTCCAGGGGCATGCATTTTCATACAACCCATAATAGCCGACTTCCTGTTGGACTGGCGTAAAACTTAGAGCACGAAAGTTGTTCGGCCCCGATGAGATCTAAATGTGTACCGAGTTTCATACTTATTCATGCAAGCGTGTTTGATATATGGACAAGTGTTCGAATCCCATTCCAGGGGGCGCTGTCGAGCCCCCATGCCACGCCCAGGTACCAGCTTCAACCCAGCCCTGATGGCCGCAGGTTCTGACCTGTGTGCAAAGTTTCAAGAGTTTTTGAGCACGTTAAGGGCCCCATAAGTGCCCGAGAAGTCCCACACAGCAGAGAAAGGGTTAAAATAAAGCCCCCCTCCTCTCTCACACACACAGACACTGAGAGAGACTGGCAAAATTCTCAGATATTCTCCCATTCAAACCAAAATATCTGACTTCCTGTTGGTCGGGGCTAATGAGTGTAAATTAGAAAGTTGTCCGGCTCGAGGAGAACAATATCCATACTGATTTTTGTTACTGTAGGTAAAACTAATACCCCATTTTTGACTAAAGGTGGCGCTACTGAGCCCCTTACCACGCCCGTTTCTGAAACTTCGCACAAGTGTACTAGGCAATGAATGTGATATGCATGTTGAGTTTCATGCAATTTGAAGCATGTTAAGAGCCTCAAATGTATCCAAAAAGAATATAAAAGTTTAAAGCGTTGCCATGGCGACAGTGTTAAAGATATCAATAATCCTTTCACAGGTCTACTTCTGTCGTGTGTTTACATTATACAGATGAAGTTTGAAGCAAATCGGGTAAAAATAAGAGGGTGAATTCAAAGCATTTTGAAAGTGACACACTTCCTGCTGCCAGTTGGTGGCGCTATAACTTTGACTCACAATAGTCACATCCATGTGATCGGCCTCTTACAGCGAACACACTGCTGAAGTTTCATCAAGATCAGTTAATGTATGAGGATGTTATAACACACTTCCTGTTTCCAATATTCGCCATAAATTCGTTTCCTCGCCACGGCCAAACCGTTCGAGATATCAAAAATCCCCTCGCAATTTATCATCCTCCATGTCTTGACTTCATGCACACCGAGTTTCGTGGTGATTGGTTGAATCGTCTAGGAGGAGTATTTTAAATTCCATTGCATGTGTTTTTTAAACTACGCCAAATAGCCGACTTCCTGTTGGGCTGGGGTAAAAAGTCAGAGCACGAAGGATATATGAACCGATGAGATCTATAAGTGTACCGAGTTTCATATTATTTCATGCAAGCGTGTTTTATTTATGGACCAAGTTTTCGGACCGCGTTCCAGGGGGCGCTGTCGAGCCCCCCTGCCACGCCCGGGTACCAGCTTCAGTCCGGCTCTAATGGCCGCGGGTTCTGACATTTGTGCAAAGTTTCAAGAGTTTTTGAGCACGTTAAGGCCCCCAAAAGGTAGTAATATAATAATAATAGTTAAGAAGAATAATCCTTTGGAAAACAATAGGGCCTTCGCCTTTTCAAGGCTTGGGCCCTAATAATAGTTAAGAAGAATAATCCTTTGGAAAACAATAGGGCCTTCGCCTTTTCAAGGCTTGGGCCCTAATGAAGAGGGTTACTTGAGGACATTAGAGCAAAGGGTTGCTGAACTTGAGAGGGAAAGTTCTTCCCTGTGGAATGCTTTGAGCATCATTGAAGGCAAGTTGATTATTAACAGTAATGTGTATTTTTAGCAAGGCTGTAGACTATTTGTCTTGTTTTGTATTAGGAATTGCTAACAGACACTGTAAATCTAGGTCTTCCTGAGATGATTTCATCGATGCAGCAGCTTATCACTCAGCCAAACAAGCAAACTTTCCCAAGGATATATATATATTTATTTATTTATTTTTTATTTTATCTGCTACTCTGTCTTTATGTCTGCTATATGTAACAATGTTTAAAAAATATTGTTTATTTTATAAACACTCAATTGAAAGGGATAGTTAGGATGTGTTCTTATCAATAGTCAGTGTTTTACAAACAATAGATGTATGTTATATTTAGAATATTTTCACAGCTTTACCTTGCTGTCAGACAGCCCTTTACGGTGGGAAACTGAAGCCTTCATCTGTGCTCTATTTCTACCAGAAAGACTCGGGAGATAAAAATTATGTAACAAAGCATACATTTATTGACAGCCCAGCAAGCATTATTTGTAAAGTTCTTTGGCGTAGTCCATAGTTCGTAATCCGAGGGTAGCGGATCTGCATCTCCTGCCTGAAGACGAAGCCAGGGGTGCAGCCGACCCCCCTGGGAGGTATGGACAGGACCTGGTGGTGGTGGGGAGGGTGGAGGTTGTTGTCGTGTCGGCATCTGCAAACTCAAACATGTGTAAGCACCGATCTTTTATACAGAAAGTATAAAGACGTGATTGGATAGAAATTAAGGTAATAAGTGACGTAGTAATTTAGTCTTCCTGGCAGAACTTAAGTTAAAGCCACCAGACTACTTTGACAAAAACAGTATTTTTTCCTCTGTGTTATTGTGTGACTTTTGCGTTAGTATAACTAATAACCTATATACGTTACGTTGCGTTAGGAACTAATAAAACTAACCAACCAATGCAGCGGTAGACCAGCAACTCTCGTCTTCTGTGAGGTAAAACTTTTTGCCAATGGAACCTAATGGCTTTAAAGAGAGCAGAGAAAACGGTTTTGGATAAAATAGTCTAAATATAGCATACACTTAAACTGATAGTTCGTAATCCGAGTCCACTTCCTGCTCAGCTACTGTTCGGACGCTCTTGCTTACTGCTCCGCGCTTTGCTCTATCGCTTTTATATTTTTTATATTTTATCTTCTTTTATCAACTAATTTTAACCTCAGCAAATCAGCACAGTGCTCAAACGCTTGGATTACTACAAAAAAGCCGAATTATTTTATTCGACCAGTCTCCCACTGAAAGCTTACATTCCGGGGAAGAGAAAACACAACTGCATAAGGATAAGAGAAAATGCCTCTTCTGGAATCTACTTGCTGCACTAACTGCCACAGACTTTTACAAAGGATTGCAGTTCTTGAAACAAAGTTATTTGCGGGACCACCAAACCAGACGGAACACACAACAGAGCTCCGTCATGGACGCCCTCAGCATACAGCAGGTGAGCCCCATGAATCTACTGCTCCTCAACAGGCCATACTGAGTGTAGAGAAACAAGCCGATCGACTTACAAATCGATGGCACACACAGGGAGCGAGACCCAAAGGCACTCGAGACATCAGATTGTCACGAGTATCACATATTGCCGCAGTAGCATCCTCTACCCCAGATACGGCTCTGACAAGGATTGCAAACACTGGTCTCCTACCACCGCCTATACATCTTGAGAACAGATTTGAAGTATTAATGAATGTAAATGAGGAATCTCCAAACGTGATGAATGTGATCGAACACAGACTGGATAAGCCAGTAGCTAACACTGATGCTAACTTGCGCTCAAGGTCGAGCAGACAGCGGCACTCAGCGCAGAGCACAGCCGAGCACACGACTCTGATAGTAGGAGACTCCATTATCCGAAACACTAGTAGCAGGGATACAACTACGTGCTGCCTTCCACAAGCAACAATTTCTGATGTAAACAGGGAACTTGAGAACATTCTGATGAAACATAAGACTGCAAATCGACTCATCATTCATGTGGGGAAAAATGATATTCCATAAAGAGCAGTCAGAACTCCTTAAGAAGGATTTTAATAAACTTCTTGAAACACTTAAAAGACTGAAAGTACAAACATTCATCAGTGGCCCACTCCCAGCAAGAGGAACAAACAGGTTTTCACGGTTGCTTGGGCTTAATACATGGCTCCAAAAAACCTGCAATATAAAAGGAGTGAACTTCATTGACAACTTCAATCTTTTCTGGAGTCAGAGGCAACTGTTCCAACAGGACGGACACCACCCAAACAAACTTGGTTCAAGAGTGCTAAAGGACAATATCTACTTCTCCCTCAATCATCCTTCTGCAGTGTGTGCCAATCCATTCAACCTGAATGGCACACACACACCTGGACACAGTATGAATGACCACAGGACTTCACTCCAGCACCTGAATGGACATGCGGTTGACACGTCACACAAGGACAATGATAACACCACTCAGCCACAACAACTTCTGCTCACGGACACAATCTCAGCTGAGCCCTGCCCACAGACAGACTGTGACATACTAGAACTGCTCCAAGATTCAACACCCAAGGACGACTTCCTGGAAAACAGCCAGGTCAGCATATTACAGCCTCCGATAACACCAGAACAACAACAGCCCCTCTCACCAGACACGCTATCTCCAGCATCTCCACTTCTGTGCTTCTCAGAGAGAATGGAAAAACTGGTCTATGCTGGAACCAAACTATCCCACTCTTTTGCAAGCCCCCAGATATCAACCAAAAAACGGCAGGCCCCAAAACCACCAAAGCCTGCGGGCCCCGCTCGCCCTCCCCCTCCTCCTGCAAGAGTTCTTCGGGCTCTGCCACAACGACAGGGGTCACATCCTCCTCCTTCTGCTCGAGGTGAACCAAAAACAGCTGATACCAGCTCTCATTGATATGTGCCGGGTCCCCGCTATGATAACAGTAACTTTCTCAAATGTTTACAGAACAAGCGGGAACCCTGTGTGCCTGTATCTTTCTCTATTGCTGTTCGATTACATGATAGAAAGTCTAAGGCCTTCAAAAGCCGTACAGCAAACCCATCTAATCTGGTGCCTATTACACGCCAAACTAAGACTGCTGTGCGGACAAAAAGTAAGACTGTAAAGTTAGCACTCTTAAACATCTGCTCACTTAAAAATAAATCACTTCTAGTCAATGACTTAATAACCACATACAACCTGGATTTTATGTTTCTAAATGAAACTTGGCTAGAAGACAACTGCAGTGCAACTGTCCTCAATGAAACATCCCCTCCTAACTTTACTTTTATGAGTGTCTGCAGAACGGGTAGGAGAGGTGGGGGAGTAGCTGCTCTTTTTAAAGATGTCTATCCATGTAAGCAAATATCATTTGGTAATTACCCGTCTTTTGAATATCTGGGTATTGTGTTAAAAGGTGCTCCACGCATTTTACTAATCATTGTTTACAGGCCTCCAAAATACTCTTCAGCCTTTGCTGAGGATTTTACAGAACTGTTATCAACCATTTCCTCAGAGTTTGACTGTTTTGCTATTGCCGGAGATTTCAACATCCACATAGACAATGCAGAAAACAATATGGCAAAAGAAATCAAAACTGTTTAAAAAACTTTTGATCTGACTCAGCATGTACATGGACCGACACACAATCGTGGACACACTCTAGATTTACTTATCAGTAAGGGTCTAAACATTTCATCGATTGTTATTAAGGATGTAGCACTGTCTGATCATTTCTGTATTTTCTTTGATATATTGATCTCTCCTGCCATTGAAGCTAGATCTGTGCCTGTCAAGAAGAGATGCTTAAATGAGAACACTAGTGTACTATTTATGAAGGCTATATCTTTAACACCAAGCATATCTGCTGACTCTGTTGATTTTCTCCTTGATTCTTTTAACTCAAAAGTTAAAAGTGTAATTGATGATATTGCTCCTGTGAAGGTCAGGAAGAGTGGTAAACAAAAGGCACCCTGGAGAAACTCAACAGCAGTGCAAAATATGAAAAGACAATGCAGAAAAAGCAGAGCGCATGTGGCGTAAGACAAAACTTGTAGTCCATTATAACATCTACAAAGACACCATCCATGCTTTCAATATGGAACTAAGCAAAGCTAGACAGACTTTCTTCTCAAATATTATTAACAGCAACTTAAACAACACAACGCACTCTTTTTGCTACTGTTGAGAGATTAACAAACCCCCCGAGCCAGATTCCCAGTGAAATGCTCTCAGACAGCAAGTGCAGTGAGTTCGCTTCTTTCTTCTCTGAGAAAATCAATAATATCAGAAAGGTGATCAGCACATCCCTGAGTTGCACTGGGGTCAGACAGATCAGACCACAACCTGAGAAAGTAGTTACTATGTCTGATTTCAAAGAAATTGATGGCAAAATTTTGGAAGAAACCGTACAGCACCTTAAAACATCAACCTGCGCCCTTGACGCTCTTCCCACATCTTTCTTCAAAAGTGTGTTAAACAGCTTAGAAGCAGATCTCCTAGAAGTGGTAAATGCCTCACTTCTCTCTGGAAGTTTTCCAAACTCCCTGAAAACTGCAGTTGTCAAACCCCTCCTAAAAAAGAGTAATCTTGATAAGACTATATTAAGCAATTATAGACCGATCTCAAATCTTCCTTTCATTGGCAAGATCATTGAAAAAGTTGTTTTCAATCAGCTGAACAAATTCTTAAGCTCGAATGGATACTTTGACAATTTTCAATCTGGTTTCCGATCGCATCACAGCACAGAGACAGCGCTCATAAAGATAATTAACGATATTCGCTTAAATACTGATACAGGCAAATTATCAGTGTTGGTACTGCTCGACCTCAGTGCTGCATTTGACACTGTTGATCACAACATACTTCTTGACAGGCTGGAAAAACTGGGTGGGTCTTTCTGGGATAGTCTTAAAATGGTTCAGGTCATACTTAGAAGCGAGAGGTTATTATGTGAGTATAGGAGACCATAAGTCTGAGTGGACATCCATGACATGCGGAGTTCCCTCAAGGCTCAATTCTTGCGCCACTCCTATTCACCTGTACATGCTTCCAATGAGCCAAATAATGAGAAAGAACCAAATCTCTTACCACAGCTATGCAGACGACACACAGATCTACTTAGCCCTATCGCCTAACGTTTACAGCCCCATTGACTCCCTGTTCCAATGCATTGATGAAGTAAACAGCTGGATGTGCCAAAACTTTCTTCAGTTAAACAAAGACAAAACTGAAGTCATTGCGTTTGGAAACAAAGATGAAGTTCTCAAGGTGAACGCATACCTTCACTCTAGAGGTCAAACAACTAAAAATCAAGTCAGGAATCTTGGTGTGTCTCTAGAGTCAGACCTTAGCTTTAGTAGTCATGTCAAAGCAATAACTAAATCGGCATACTATCATCTAAAAAATATTGCAAGAATTAGATGCTTTGTTTCCAGTCAAGACTTAGAGAAAATTGTGCATGCTTTCATCACCAGCAGGGTGGATTATTGTAATGGACTCCTCACTGGCCTTCCCAAAAAGACCATAAGACAGTTGCAGCTCGTACAGAACGCTGCCGCCAGGATCCTGAGCAGAACCAGAAAATATGAACATATCACACCAGTCCTCAGGTCTTTACACTGGCTCCCAGTCACATTTAGGATTGATTTTAAAGTATTATTACTGGTATATAAATCATTTAATGGCCTAGGACCTCAATACATTGCAGATATGCTCACTGAATATAAACCCAACAGAACACTCAGATCATTAGGATCACATCAACTAGAAATACCAAGGGTTCACTCAAAGCAAGGAGAGTCCGCTTTTAGCTATTATGCCAGCCGCAGCTGGAACCAGCTTCCAGAAGAGATCAGGTGTGCTCCTACAATAGCCACATTCAAATCCAGACTCAAAACACTTCTGTTTAACATTGCATTTACTGAATGAGCACTGTGCCACTGTTCGTCCGACTGTTTGCACTGTATTTTATTTTATTTTATTTTTATTTTTTTACTCTAAACTGATTTAATTATTCTTATTTCTTTTGATTATTTTAATTTCTTCTATGTAAAACACTTTGAATTACCATTGTGTATGAAATGTGCTATATAAATAAACTTGCCTTGCCTTGCCTTGCCTTGATATTTATTGATATAAATAATTTAAGCAGCTGCCCGTCCACAGCAGTACAGCTTCTGTGTTGGTAGTCCTGTTAGCTTTTCCAATCTGGGTCCTGTCATCTGGATATAAGTATCTCAATAAAACCCCACTTTAAAAAAAATATCTGAACTATCCCTTTAATGCATAGATACTGAAAGACAACAATGATGTGGCAAAAGCACCATGTATGGCGCATACCTCAACTGCTGGACCCAGTTTGCAGGTACATGATATGTTGTTATTTAATGGTTCATTTGAATTACAGCTTTTATATGTTGTTGGTGTTTTTCTTGGTTATAAATCAAATCTGTTTTGTCTGTCTGTCTTCTTGTTAGTTTCTTGTGAGTAACATACATTCTTCTGTGCTTTTTAAATACTGTATGCAGTCTTCCAGAACACATCTGCCTTTGGATGACTGTCCGATTGCTTCTGTGGCTGTCTGTCTGGTAAGTTTCATATTCACTAATAACAGAAGTATATTATAAAGTGGGACCAGGGAACTTCTGCAAAAAGAAATCTGAGATAAATAGGAAGATTAACAAAATAATTTTAGTTGTCCCCTTTGAACCCCAATACTGCTATTTCAAAACAAGCTTTGGCAATATGACCCAATGTGATACCAATTTATGTTCTTAGGATATTCCACAGGCAATCAGGGACCGTTGCAACAAGGTTACAGCAGCTAAATACACCAATGACTTGATGCATGGTCTGTACACCACTGCATGGCAGCACACAGTGTGACAGGGATTGGGTCATCAAGCAAGGGGGAGACACGACCATCACTCCCTCCTGAAGATGTCAAAAATATTGTTTGTAAGTATTGGCAGTCAGTAATGTGCCGTCCGTAAAGAGTGACAAGAATGCCTGCCACACTGTGTAGTGTTGTATCATTTCATAACATTAGAAAACATTGAGTGAGCCATACAGACTTAAGAAATTGTTAAGGTAACAAGGTATTTTGCAAAGTAGGCGCGGGTGTGTGTAGCCCTTACTGTAACTCTTTCACTCTCAATAGTTTGTCATTGTATCTGTAATATCTGTGTCTGTGTCTCTATATGTACCTGTTTGTATGTCTATGTATCTATCTGTAACTTGTCTGTTCTCCTTTCCTTTACTTATTTTCTCTCTTTAGGTGAAGTTAAATCTGTCTTCCCTGAAAAGAATTATGCGGAAATAAAGGAATTCATCCGGCAGAAATGATCAAATGCGGCCAAGGTCGTGAAAAGAAAATATTGTGAGTAAATACCGGTATTGTGAGCTAAATATTTTATTTCATGTACCATTGTACATTTGACTGTTGTAGGTATGGTACAAATACCATGGTACATACATGTGTTTATATGTATACATATACCATGGTACACGTCCCATTGTACTATTAACCCTCTGGGATCTGAGGGTTTTTTGGGGCCCTTGAGATGTTTTGACATGCCCTGACATTTGTGCTTATCTCAGCTACTTATAACATACCTTTGGCCAACTCAAAATTATGCTGTATTCAGCACAAACTCTTCTACAATAATATGTGAGCAAAATGGAAGTTACATGTTTGCATTTTATAGAAAAAAATATTATGCGTGGTTAGTACGTTTTGGGGGGAAAATTGTCACTGCAATGAGCCCGTATAACTCATACTGAATAGTTTGGCACAAGACTTTTGAGTTACCATTCTTGTAGGCTAGAATATTTACTACAAAATTATGTGAAAATCAATATAACAACAATATAATGATTTAAACTTTGTAAGTCAGTTTTTGTGCCAGTACTGTTGTATGCGTAGGGGTGTTGATGACCATGAATATGAATGAGGGGAGACAATCGACACTCCCCCAATGGCAGATTAGACTTTTAGTTATTGAAATATGTTCTCAGGGCAGCATTGCATCTTATTGGTTCTCTCAGTCGTCCAATCAGCGACAGCAGGAGGCGGGACGTGGATTATTTGAATTGTTTTTCTCAGAACGCGGGAGACATCCTGGAGAGTGTAGACATCACGCTAAGGAGATCGTTGTAGTTAAGGTAATGTTATGTTTTATGTTGAACTATATTGGATTATTACATTAAAATGTCTAATTTATTAAAAGATTAAAAGATAATGAAGTATATATAACAAGTAAAGCTTGTTTTTCTACCGAGCTGTTATTTAACTAGCTAGCTAACTAATGTAAGTAAGCTAAATTGCAACATTAGCTAGCTAGCTCTAAGAAAGGATAATAGCTAATGTTAGCTTATATTCTATTATAACTTTTACTGGCTATTATAGCAAGTTATGCTGCAGTCATTGCACACTTTTGTTGTGGTAATGTTGCTGCTCCCAGGGCATTTTATCATAGCTACATACATAAAAATGCTTAGCTGCTCTTTAGTGCATTTTTGATGCATATATTCCAATACTGCTCTCAGGGCACCTTACCGTATCTCCATGCAACATTCTAATACTGCTCTCAGGGCACCTTACCGTATCTCAATGCAACATTCTAATACTGCTCTCAGGGCACCTTACCGTATATCCATGCAACATTCTAATACTTCTCTCAGGGCACCTTACTGTATCTCCATGGAACAATCTAATACTGCTCTCAGGGCACCTTACTGTATCTCCATGCAACATTCTAATACTGCTCTCAGGGCACCTTACCGTATCTCCATGCAACATTCTAATACTGCTCTCAGGGCACCTTACCGTATCTCTCCATGCAACATTCTAATACTGCTCTCAGGGCACCTTACTGTATCTCCATGCAACATTCTAATACTGCTCTCAGGGCACCTTACCGTATCTCCATGCAACATTCTAATACTGCTCTCAGGGCACCTTACCGTATCTCCATGCAACATTCTAATACTGCTCTCAGGGCACCTTACCGTATATCCATGCAACATTCTAATACTTCTCTCAGGGCACCTTACTGTATCTCCATGCAACAATCTAATACTGCTCTCAGGGCACCTTACCGTATCTCCATGCAACATTCTAATACTGCTCTCAGGGCACCTTACTGTATCTCCATGCAACATTCTTTTGCTGCTCTTAGGGCACCTTACCGTATCTAAGTCAAGTCAAGTCAAGAATATTTGTATAGCGCTTTTCACAATACAGATTGTATCAAAGCAGCTTCACAGTATTAAATTAAAATAATAATAAAACGTCCATGTTTGGTAATGCTAATCAATAGTAATATTGATTGATTCATTAAATTGAATATCCCCAACTGAGCAAGCCAAAGGCAACAGTGGCAGGGAAACGAAAAACTCCATCAGGTGACCCAATGGTGACCTAAAACTCCATCAGGTGACCTAATGAAGAACTCTAGCGGCTGCATTTTGGACTAACTGTAGCTTGTTTATTGAGGATGCAGGACAACCAGCTAATAGAGCATTACAGTAATCTAGTCTCGAGGTCATGAATGCATGAACTAACTTTTCTGCATCAGAAACTGATAGCATATTACGTAGCTTAGCAATGTTTCTAAGGTGGAAAAAGGCAGTTTTTGTAACATATGAAATATGATTTTTAAAAGACAGGTCACAGTCTAGTATGACACCCAGGTCTTTTACTGTAGAGGATAAAGTAGCAGGACATCCTACTATGTTAAAGTTGTATTGTGAGAGGTTTTGTGGGTGTTTTTTTGAACCGATGAGTAGAACCGATGAGTAGTACCTCCGTCTTGTCTGGATTTTAAAGGGGTCATGACATGGGTTTTTTTATTTTATTATTATGTTCCCTTAGGTGTAATTATAGTATTACTATAGTTTTTTTTTACAAAAAACTTTTAAAATGTAGTGATTTATGACCTTTTCCCACCCTGTTTCTCATCCTCTGATTCAAACAGTCTGTTTTGGGGGTGTTTCCCCTTTAAGAGTTCAGTGTTAACGCCCACTGTTATGATTGGCTAACGTCAGTGCCTATGCATCAATTATTAACGCCCCCAGCCAGAACATTTGCGGATTCGGCGCAACTGTTTAGTAGCGGGTGATGCATGCGAAGCGATGGCTCTTGCAATGATAAAACCTTATTATGTTTGAGCCGGAATCAAGATGAGGAATCAGAGGAAAATGAACCATGACCACAACAACGAAGACTGGATCAGCCCGTGTCCACATGGAAAGTGAAACTATTTTGAATTAATAAAAAAATTGTAACCCGAGACACTTGAAAACGGATTATTGTTGCCTAATTATCCTATAGCTTAATTTACTAACAGTTTAACATTATTTAACTAATTTCAATGACATGATAGGGTGTACCACGGACAAAAATGCATGCACAGGCCATATTTGCATATTGCACAGGCCATATTGGCAACATTTTTAATTTATCACATGTAGGCCTAATGTACTAGACAGGCGACATATTTTCAAGATTCTCTTATACAAATGTGTTTATATTAGCCAGTGATAAATAGTAACGTTAAGTTTGCAGCGTCGTTTTGAGCCCAGAATAGTCGGCACGGACTTATCTTTGAGCAACAGTTTTCTAGCAAAGCCAGCATCATATTGGGATTTTTTCTCAAAACAGTCATCCTTATAATGTATAGAGCAAACACTTACATTAACACTGCAGTGACTGGGACGTCCGCAAAAAATAAAGTGCATCCATTTTCCCCTGACGTCTGGATCTTTCGCAGCGTATTCAAAGATGTTGTTTGTCCACAGCCAGGAACAGCACATCTGCGGCATCGTAATTTCCCTGTACACAGACCCACTCGCTGTGCGTCGACTGAACGCTTGTGAGGCGCGCGGCGCGCGGGCGCGACAATGATACGAAATGAGCGTAGTTGTCTTGCGCTTTAAGCGTAGTTGTCTTGTGCCTGGAGGCGGTCGTATGCAAACGCTGGTACGTCACTTCGTACCGTGACGTCACTTCTTACCATGGATCCAGAACGAGCTGTATTTAGAGCTTGATTAAATAAATGATTCGTTTATAATGGGGAGGACGTCTTAAGCTATGAAACTTGCAGGACGTTTTAATGGTACAAAGACCTCTTATATTAATAGAAGAAAATTACGCGTCATCCAATCTTTTATATCTTTAACACACTCTGTCAATTTTGATAATTTAGCGTTTTCATCCGGCCGTGATGAAATATATAATTGAGTGTCATCAGCATAACAATGGAAACTAATTCCATGTTTCCTTATAATATTTCCAAGTGGCAGCATATATATTGAGAATAATAGAGGGCCTAGCACAGATCCCTGCGGCACTCCATAGTTTACTGAAGATATGATCGATTTTTTTCCATTTAAATAGACAAAATGGTAGCGGTCAGATAAGTATGATCTAAACCAGCTTAATGCTTGTCCTTGAACGCCAGTATAATTTTGTAGTCGATCTAAGAGTATTGTGTGATCTATAGTATCGAACGCAGCACTAAGATCAAGTAAAACTAGTATTGAGATACAGCCTTGGTCCGAAGCTAAAAGTAAATCATTAGTGATTTTAACGAGCACAGTTTCAGTGCTATGGTGCGGCCTGAATCCTGACTGAAACTTTTCATAGATGTCATTTTCTTGCAAAAAAAAAAAGCTCAGTTGAGAGGACAACTTTTTCTAATATTTTAGACATAAATGGAAGATTTGAAATGGGTCTATAATTTGCTAGATTATGTGGGTCTAATTGTGGTTTCTTAATGAGTGGTTTTATAACTGCCAGTTTAAATGTTTTTGGAACGTGACCTAAAGATAGAGAAGAGTTAATGATATTGAGTAGAGGCTCTTCCACTACAGGTAACACTTCTTTCAGTAGTTTAGTTGGTATAGGATCTAATAAGCATGTTGTTGTTTTAGATGAAGTGATAAGTTTATTTAACTCTTTTTGTTCTATAGTTGTAAAGCACCTTAATTGTTCTTGCGGGGTGATAATTGAGGCTGATTTATAAGGCACGATTGAAGATTGAATGTTTACAATTGTGGTTCTGATGCTTTCTATTTTCTCAGTGAAGAAGTTCATGAAATCATTACTGCTAAACTGTAACGGGATATTTTGGTCAGGTGACGTTTGTTTATTTATTAGTCTAGCCACGGTGGTAAATAAAAATCTTGGATTATTTTGGTTGTTTTCTATTAGTTTGCGGAGATGCTCAGCCCTTGCCGCTTTTAGGGCCTTTTTATAACGTGACATACTGTCTTTCCACGCGATTCTAAAGACCTCTAAATTAGTTTGTTTCCATTTACGCTCTAATTTACGGGTTTCTCTCTTTAGAACATG
Source organism: Phoxinus dragarum (assembly GCA_033366665.1). Lineage (NCBI taxonomy): Eukaryota > Metazoa > Chordata > Actinopteri > Cypriniformes > Leuciscidae > Phoxinus > Phoxinus dragarum. Next base: position 46,906 of record JARPMJ010004485.1, read on the forward strand.
CGTAGTATTGTTGTACCATGGTGCTTTACTTTTCTCTCTGACCTTTTTTAATCTAATGGGTGCAACAATATCCAATGTTCTAGAGAGAATGGTGCTCAATGGTATCTCCATGCAACATTGTAATACTGCTCTCAGGGCACCTTACTGTATCTCCATGCAACATTCTAATACTGCTCTCAGGGCACCTTACTGTATCTCCATGCATTATTCTAATACTGCTCTCAGGGCACCTTACTGTATCTCCATGCAACATTCTAATACTGCTCTCAGCAGGGCACCTTACCGTATCTCCATGCAACATTCTAATACTGCTCTCAGGGCACCTTACCGTATCTCCATGCAACATTCTTTTGCTGCTCTCAGGGCACCTTACTGTATCTCCATGCAACATTCTAATACTGCTCTCAGCAGGGCACCTTACTGTATCTCCATGCAACATTCTAATACTGCTCTCAGCAGGGCACCTTACCGTATCTCCATGCAACATTCTAATACTGCTCTCAGCAGGGCACCTTACCGTATCTCCATGCAACATTCTAATACTGCTCTCAGCAGGGCACCTTACTGTATCTCCATGCAACATTCTTTTGCTGCTCTCAGGGCACCTTACCATATCTCCATGCAACATTCTTTTGCTGCTCTCATGGCACCTTACCGTATCTCCATGCAACATTCTTTTGCTGCTCTTAGCGCATTTTGTTTCAGATATTCTAATGCTGCTCTGAGGGCACCTTATGACAGTAGATCTACAATAGGCTGCTCTAAGGGAATACCGTTTTCAGGACACCTTGTAGTATCTGCATGAAACATGAATTGGCTGCTCTAAGGACATTTTTGCTGCAAGCATTCTAGTACTGCTCTCAGGGCACCTTATAATATCTACATACAACATTAATTGGCTGCTCTATGGGCATTAGTGGCACACTTTCTTATACTACTGCATCCCTACTCATACACATGCAAATACTGCTCTTAGAGCACCTTATAGTATCTAAATAGAACAACACAAATCTCAGGGCACTTCATATGCTACTTTCTGTGTAGTACTGAAATTTGCAAACATACAGCTAGTTTTCTTCTAATCCGGTAACATTCAGGTATTCTGTGTCTATTTCTGAAATGTTTCTTCAAATTATTGTTTTCTTAAAGCTGTATTGTTTATATCAACTGCAGATTATGGAGCAGCTATGGATCGAGGGCATCCGAAGGAAACTAAGAATAGAAAAAGATTCCCGTGTTTCCACGGATATCAAAATTGTTCATGGGGACAAGAAAACAGAGTTTATGGAGAACTATGTAGAAGAACTACAGAAGAAAACAAAGACCTTTTTCTTGGCGGCAAAACAGAACAGCAAAAATTATTTCCATGCCTGTGAAAGAGGCAACAAACCAACAGGAAAAAGCATGGGCAAGGCATGTGAAACAAGGGCCAATTCCTGTGAAGCCTATGTGTCGTTTAAATTTATAGAGGAGACCGGTTTCACAGCAGTAGTAGTTCGGCAGCAATTAACACACACAGGACATGATTTGTCAAACCCTGAAGAGAGGAAGAAAATTGCAATTAATCCAGAAGATGTAAGGTTGGTAAAACACCACCTCCGTATCCTTACTTTGCCGGACATCGATGATGCTGTGAGTGTGGAAAAGCTGGTGACAGGTGAACTGAAAGAAAATATTTGCTTTTTTCAACCTTTGACAAAAGACCAGCCACTGGTTATTGTTGTCCAGACACCACAATAGAAGGCTCTACTCCAAGAGAACCCCCACCCCATGGTTTTTATGGACGCCTCCTACAAAGGTTTGACATCATATGGGTATGCCCTGTATGCCCTTGGACTTGTCAATCAAACTGGAAGAGGAGTCCAATTTGCATACCTAATAATGAGCCAGGAATCCTCAGCAATAGTTGAGCTTTGCTTGAACATGCTTTGTTCAAGCAATCCAAACTTTTATCCAAGGTGAGAACAGTTATTTTCAAAAACCCAGTACCCATACAAGCACAAAGGAGTTGTAATACTGAGAGATAATTGAATACTTTTTGTAACTTAAACAATGGTCAATTTACTACATTTGCCTAGATGAAATTGTGGTACTCCAGTATTCTGCAATATTATTGTCTGGTCTTATTTTTCCTAGGTCAGTTATGATCGACAGAGACTTGAAAGAGCGCAATGCCATAAGAGAAGTTTTCCCCAAAACCAAAGTTCTCCTTCTGTTGGGTTTCATGTTCTCCAGGTACTGATTGCATTTAAGAAATGCACGAGTAAATACTTAGAACATTCTGTTTGGTTGTAAATAAATTGATTTACAATTTTGATATCAAATGCCTGCTGTACCTTTTGAAAAAACAATGTAGCCTCATTTACAGTGCCATACATTGTGTATTAAAGGCTGTACATCGCTGGGTTACATCAAGAGATGGTGGGAACCTGTCACCTGACAAAAGACACGTCGTCATTCATGCCATGACCTCAATGAAAGCTTGCATAACGGTAACTACGATAAAATTGTATGTGTCTCAATATCTGCTATTACCCTTGTTTCGTCTGTGTTGGGTACTCTGAAACTGGCAACCATAATATATGGTATGGTATGATTTCAGGAGGAAGATTTTGTGACAGTTTCCACTAGCGTGTGCAATGACCTTGATGCCCAGCTTGGCAGCAATCGAGTGACAACATACCTGAAGGTGCACTGGCTTCCACATGCAGCACTATGGGCCAATTTTGGACGACTGTTTTGAGCACAACAGCAGTGACACCAACAACAAGGCAGAGAGGTAGTCAAAGATTAAAAATCATGTTTTTTCAAACATTACAATGCATGATATAAAACAAAAAAGTAACTCATGATCAGGAACATTTGGTTCCCTAGACGGCACATTTTTTCTTCTAATCTGCCACTGAACACAATTTTTCTGGTCACATTTGGAACTGTTTTTTTTTTTTGTATTTACAAATTAAGTTATAATTTCCAAAGTTTCCAATATCACAATCCTATCTCCCCAACACTGAGTATTGTTTTTCTCAATCTATGATTTACTCATACCAGTATATTATTGTTTTCCCCTTTTAGGTTTTTTCTGGCGCTTAAATACCAGTTCCTAAGGGGACAGGCAAACAGAAGAGTTGATCAACTTCTTCACTTGCTATGTGGTGATATTCAAAAATATTAATGTAGAGTTCACGCGCATAGGTTTTAGTTACCTATGATCACGCGCGTGAACTCGACAATCGACTACTTTGGACTTCGACCGAAAACAGGAACTAAATACAGGTATGTGCGCTGGCTGATATAACATCATTTTTATTCATATCTTTCACATCTACTGCAGTCAGATTCACTCGTGTTCACTCTGAGGAATCACTCAACATGGCTGGGCACTTGTAATGACACATCAAGGATGATAAGAGAAATAAAAGCAGGTTTAAAATTTGCCCCATTCAAGTCAATAGGGTGCAAATTTTAAAAATAGAATAACACGGCCGATTTTTGTCGTTGTTCTCTGTATTGACAGCACTGCAAATTGACAAAAAAATTGAGCTCAATGTTAAAATTGACCGGAGTTCTCCTTTAACTGGCCGGAATTTTGAGATCGCAATAGACGTGAAGGACTATAATAAAAAATAACACTACTGCAACACGCATCGCCGCAGCTGAGCATATCTATTCATCAAGCCAACGTGCAAACAATTGCAAATCAAAGTGAAAGTAAGTCGCAGACGCTTAACACACAATCATCTTCATTAAAAGTAGAGAACCAAAATGATCTTACCAGGGCTCTCTTATTGCGGTCTTTGATTAAAAAATAAATAAAATAAATGCTGACGCTTAAACTAAGTGTTTTGCCACTTTTGCACTTGTTATTAATGTATTTTTAAATGCAAAAGGAACTTTATTTTTTAAAACAAATTGTGTCGATTTGTTATGCATGTTTATTAAAAACAAGTTTTGTAATAACCAATTATTTCCGGACCTTTGACATTGATGAAAATTCTGATTTGGACCTTTGAATGTAGACTTTGAAAACCCCTGCAGTAGAGCATTACAATAATCTAGCCTTGAGGTCATGAACGCATGAACTAATTGTTCCAGCATTTGTCAATGAGAGCATATGGCGTAATTTAGATATATTTTTAAGATGGAAAAATGCGGTTTTACAGATACTAGACACGTGACCTTCAAATGAAAGAGTGGTATCAAAGAGCACACCCAGGTTCCTAACCGACAACGAAGACTTCACACAGCAGCCATCAAGTGTTAGACAGTACTCTAGGTTATTACGTGTGGAAGTTTTTTGTCCAATAATTAGAATCTCTGTTTTTTAAGAATTTAGTAGTAGGAAATTACTAGTCATCCAATTTTTATATCAGCTATGCATTCCGTTAATTTTGTGAATTGGTAGGTTTCGTTAGGTTTTGAAGAAATATACAGCTGAGTATTGTCGGCATAACAGTGAAAGCTAATTCCATGTTTCCTAATGATATCTCCTAATGGTAGCATGTACAGAGTCAACAGCAGCGGTCCTAGTACTGAGCCTTGTGGTACGCCATACTGAATTTGTGATCGATAAGACATCTCTTCATTTACTGCTATAAACTGATAACGGTCAGATAAGTATGATTTAAACCATGCTAGTGCAATTCCACTAATGCCAACATAATGTTCGAGTCTATTTAAAAGGATGTTGTGGTCAAGGGTGTCAAATGCAGCACTAAGATCAAGTAACACTAAGAGAGAGATACAACCACGATCGGATGATAAGAGCAAATCATTTGTGACTCTAACGAGAGCTGTCTCGGTACTATGGGTACGGTCTAAATCCGGACTGAAAATCCTCGCAGATATAATTTCTTTCTAGAAAGGAACACAGTTGTGAGGATACTGCTTTTTTCTAATATCTTTGACAGAAAAGGCAGATTCGAGATCGGCCTGTAATTGACTAATTCTGTAGGATCAAGTAGCGTTTTTTTTAACAAGCGGTTTAATCATAGCCAGCTTAAAGGTTTTTGGTACGTATCCTAGAGACAAAGACGAATTAATGATATTAAGAAGAGGAACATATTTATAACACGGAGTCGGCTTTGCAGCCTTGGCTAAATGTAATTTACATGAGACTAGATAATGATCTGAGATGTCATCGCTCTGCTGCAGAATTTCAACGGCATCAACATCTATTCCATGTGATAATATTAGATCTAGAGTATTATTACGGCAATGAGTAGGTCCTGACACGTGTTGTCTAATTCCAATTGAGTTTACAATGTCTTTAAATGCCAATCCCAATGCATTTTTTTTCATTATCTATGTGTAATGTATATTAAAATCACCAACAATTAGTACTTTATCTGCAGCCAATACTAATTCTGATAGAAAGTCCGCAAATTCTTTGATAAAGTCTATATGGTGCCCTGGTGGCCTGTAAACAGTAGCCAGCAGAATTCTCAACACACTAAATACAATATATATTTTTACATTAAGCACCAACACTTTAAAATAATTATATTTAAAACTAGATTTCTTAGTGGTTTTTAAAATATTACTATAAATTACAGCAATTCAGAAGGAGAAAGACTTAAAAAGTGGAAGGAAAAAGTATGCATATACTACGCTCGGCCAGCTGCTGGCCTATGATTTTGAAGGGTATTTCCTTGGTCAAATATCCTAGGTCTTTAGCAAGACCTTGGCACTCCTCTGTGACACAAAAGGAGCCAATGAGTAAATGAGACCTTAACATGTTACTAATGTAGTTTATATTTTAGTTACTAAAAATCGTTTACATTTTGTTAAACTATATGGCCATTGACATTTGTTTGCCTATGCCTCATTCATTCACCTAGGCTACTTATGCCTCCAACATGGCTGACATTCTAAAACATGCAGTTCTACAACCTTTGGTGGGAACACCTAATTCAATAATAGGGGGATTTGTTTGAATGTACACCTTTAAGAAATTGCCTAGTTCTGACTGCATATATGTTACCTTCAACTAGTTTGGTGCACATTGTAGTGTTTGAGCCATATGGACTCAGCAGCACCCCTGCCTCTTTCAATTCCCTCACAAGCTTCTTTTTTTCCCCCTTTGCCTTCCTCAAATAAGTCACCATGAGGTGACCAGAGAACTTTTCTGGTGCAGAGCATCTCCTCTGCAGCTCCTCTACTGAAACAAAGTGCCTGTGCAATCATAACACATTTTTGTGAGCATCAAAAACCAACATATCTGTAGACAAAGATCAGATCACCTATAAAACCATGAGGCTTAAGTGAACAATATCATATTGTTTGACAAATAAGCCATTACTCATTACTCTACTCGACATAGTTTTTAGTTTTACCTGTTTTTTGCATTAGTTGCATTAGGCACGTAACACATGTTCTACTGATGTTATCTGCACTCTTGCCTCTATCAAGTCAATTTGTCATATAAAAAGGCACACTGACCCAACCCAACTCTAGTCGTAGCATTACCAACCTTTTAGCTTTCTTTGAAGATGCCACCTTCAACAGGCTGTCCACATAGAATCCATCTTCAATAAAGAATACATACACATGCTGTTAAATGTCATTTCAGTTCAGTGTCATTTCAATGTTAATAATGAAATATTTATTGGCACCCCTGTTGAAATTAGAGAGAAGAGTGGTCCGCACATCCACAAAAATCAATTGTATCAAATATAGTAGAAGAGGTAGTCTGCCCCCTGTTTAATGCTCCGAAAGGAAATTTATTTACTTGAAAACAAATGATGTTTTATAAACAAAGTTCGGGAGGAGCACGTTCAAATAATTGATCCAATTATCACATCATTCCAACCAGCTGTCAACAATCAGTAATCAACATTTCTATCCAATCAGCATGAGTGGAGACCTATATGCATACTCATTTGACTCACCAACGTTCCTCGACAGTTTTTCAGCATCCCTCCACCACCCCGTCTCCTCACACTCGCCTGGTTACTTCCTAAACCAGCAATACGGGGGGAGTACTCTGGGTTCGGGCCGAATACCGAGCCCGGAGCCCTCTCCTCGGACAGCACGCCAAATATGCATACCATTTATTCCATCTGACTTATTTGTAAGTGTGAACTCGTGAACGTAATGTTTCAATCCCATCGGATCTCCATTAGGCATTGAAAACACAGGGCGAGACGGCCTATATTACATGACTGCACACTCACGTTCAAGTAGTCTTTGTACATCTGAATGAGTGCATGAGAAGAGGCATATATGCGCAGCTGCTTTGTGTGTACGCAAGCTTTGTACATAAGTCCCATGCTCTTTTTAAATGCAGATACTAGAGATGATTAATACTACAGGAATGAGACGTGGAATCGTGCATATACGTTAGCTGAATTGGAAATTGAGCTGTTGTTCCAACTGTCGATCGCGGAGGCCACCTGTGCCTCTAAGAACCAATTGGGCAAACTGTACAGCCAATCAGACCAATGATACCAAAGACATTGGGCTTAACATGAGCATAGAACCAGTCTTGGTATCCATGCTGACCTGTAGAGCAAAATCCAAATAGCTTGTAGGGCAACATTATAATAATAAAGCTTCATTCCAGACACAGGTCCATATAACACCTCATAAAGTATAATTAGTATAGTGTATTCTGCTCCTTCTATATTCACTCGGACTGCAAAATATCTTATTTGAGCCCAACTTTGTATATGTGTGCCAGCAAGTTAACAATCAGTCCATCCTATCCACCTTGCATGTATAGATAGAATATAAAGTACAGTATCATAATATTATACCGGTACCCATTTTCTCCGATGCCTCCTTCTCCTCTTCCTCTGCATCTGATGTATCTGGATCATTTGAACAGACAGGAAGTCAAATTGACACATTCAAATTTTATAAATAAAAATTATGATCCTGTATAACTCAACAGAACTAATTAATTGTTTACCTGCAACAACCTCCACCTTCGTTTTTGCTACTATTGACACATGAAAAAAAAATGTTACTCTGAAAAAACGAATGGCGTGTGTGTAACTCTGAATAAAATCTCAGAAATGTTTTACATGTTTTACCTTCAACTGCCTCTGCAGTCTCCATCTCAGCTGTTTCTGCCTCTGTTAATACATGAAAAGAATCTACATTGGAAATATGTGACATTCTCAAATTGTGATTTTCAATAAGTTTTTCAGTCACCTTTAACAGGGGTGCCTACAAATTTGTTAGGCACTGTATGAAACATTACATTGCTTGTCATTACAATGTAACATTACAAGGCCGCCTTAACCTAATGGGAGGCCCCGGGGCTGAGAGGTTTTGTAGGCCCCCCAAATCCCCCCCGCCATCCCCTCAATTTAGTCTCGTTTTAAAATGGTGTAATCTACATCATAAAATGCATTAGTTTCTTTCAAGACCTGGCAACAACAGTGAGTTTTCCTTCTTTGAGCCAGAAAACACCATAATATTGTTATTAAAATATCACTGAGCCCTTTTGAGCATAAACACAAGACACTTTATTTATCAACAAAGCAACTTACGTAAAATGTGTGATTTTAAACACTATTATGAAAAACATCATCACCAACCATCACCTGTCTGCACAAACATACTCAACCTGTCTGAACTGATATAACTGATAACAGCAAGAACAGCAACAGATAAATGTAGGAGCCTCTTCTCTGACCTCAGCGGGCTTTTTGAACCAATCACATGACATGCACCTGCACAGACACAAACACACTCATTTCAGCACCATGGATAGCAACATCAACACGGCCAAACCACTTTTGGCCAGGTATCAAGAAGATAAAAACTGAGCAACATTTATAGAAGGTTTGCAGTATAAATGTTAATTTCTCTTAAAACAATGCACAACCATTTAAATCTGCACAACAGCACAAGCTATAAATACATACAGTACTTTCTTACCTTTTTAGAAGTGCTTTTGTCTGGTCTTCTTTGAAGAAAAGGCCCTAATTATGTCCTTAAAATCCAAATCACGAAGGATGTCATGCTCAATAGACATCAGTGTGAGATGACTGAGTCGGTCTTGCTGCATGCTTGATCGCAGTCTATTTTTCTCCAAGCCCAGTTTGGAGAAGGACCGCGTTGGTCACTGGCAGTCACGAATAGCCGTAGAGCTATGTCTGTGTTTGGAAACACTGTATGGAGTTTTCTCTTTCTTAAACATTTCAGTAACTCCACTGCAGACCTGCTGCTCACATTTTCATCCTGTACAAATTCTCTGAACTGTATCACCTCCTCCACAAAGTCCTCTTCTAAGTCACTGTTGTATTTCCTCTGCAGGTTCAATGCTGCTGAGCAGAGGTCTTGGGGGGGAAATCAAGTGCAACCCATTTAAAAACCTAAAGTTTTCACACACATCTTTGTATGACTGGTACCTTCTGTCCAGTTCTGATACTAAACGGTCAATGATATAGATATAAACAGATGTACAGAAATGTTTTTTCACTCAGGCTCAGGCTCACATGACTCATCAGCCTGTCTCTTTCTTTTTTTTTTTCGCTGGGTGTCTGCTTTGTACTCATGAGACACATTGGGGGACATGTTCCTTGCAGCTGTCTCAAAGCTATCAAACTGATCCCGGAGGCTTGCTACATATTCACGCAATGATCGAACCAGATCCACAGCATTGCACAGATCCAATTCCACTGCTTGTAGTGCAGTACTTACACCATGAAAACGTTGCAGAATTGCATTCCACATGTTGCACATTATTGCAATTTCCAGTTTGTTCATCTTTTTGTGCAGTGCCCTAGCCTCTTCTCTTGTGCTCAAATTCTGGTGCTCATGATCATCAGCAATGTTGAGTAATGACTGCGGGATCCCTGCATAGTTCTGACATAGGGCTTTGGTTGCAACAGCGTGCGCTGACCATCTTGTGTCAGAAAGCGATTTCAAAGTCTCTATTCTTTTATTATCATTGGGCTGCAACCCTGCCCTGATCATCTGCCAGCGTGAAGTGGTCTTTGATGAAAAGTTGAACAAAGTTTGTACAAAACTGAAAAACTGTTCAGTCTCCTCACAGCAGTTCACACTGTTGACCCCCACCAGGTTTAGGGTATGTGCTGCACAGGCATGGCCGCATTAACAACAGGGCTAGGCGGGGCTAAAGCCCAGGGGCCTGAGCAAGGAGGGGGCCTGTGATTGGCCGTGGAGCAGATTGACTATCCATCGGTAACGCTGATTGCCAAAGCCTCACCACGCCCCCCACAAATTAGCCCTGTTATTTAGTGATGCTTTACCATAAATTGCATGCATTATCATGGAATCATCACTATCAATCATTATTATTAAAGTAATTGACCATTCGCAAAGACCAGCCTCCTGTGTGTGATAAGCCAGGCTCTCCCTCTCACGAGTCATGCCCGTTTATATACTGTCTATGGTCACGCCACACATGTTCTCACGCAGTGAAAAATACATCGCGGGGCACAGACTAGTAGTAGGCTACGCGCTGACAGACGAGAGAGCAGCTTACTTTTGACATGAAACAAAGTCTCAACTTTCAAATATTGTCATTTAAGTAATTTAAACAATACCGTTTTTCAAGTTCAAGTCCAAAGACGTTAACTTTCTACTGACTGCTTTGCTGCCGGACTAAATTTCGGATTCGGCGTTATGATTGGTCAGATCGCCTGTCCATCAAACCCCCGTGGGCGGCAGGGTGAATTGAAACGTCACGTTTGAATTTGGTATATCAAATGCATTTATTCTAAAAGTGTATAATGGAAATTTGTGTTTTTTTATGTGCTTTTTTATACTAAGAAGAATAACAATTTGGAATGTAAAGAACAACATATTAGGCTATATTTATCTGTTATATTGGGAAAATACAATATACATAAAAAGAAGTGGGCTCAAAGTAAACCAAATTTTCCACATTTTATAAATGACTTTACATTATATGTACATCTTTCGGAACAAACTAAAAACAAGAAAGAAATGAAAACATGTAATGCTCTGAAAGCACTGGATTTTATGTAAAATGTATTCTTTCTTTTTTTTCCACTAGAAGCTAATGTTAATGTGACATTGTGAATTTGTAATACCGCTTGTTACAACATTCCTTCTTATGTTCATTCAAGCCCTTGTCTGTTCTAGAAAGGATGCAGCAAAGATATTTAATGCTAATGTATGAGACATCGGCCTACGCTGAGTTTCATTCATTTATGAGGTGCGCTCTCTAGTTAAAAATGAAAGTGAAAGTGAACGCGGCGCGCGGCTCCTCCATCTCACGGTTATTATATTGTCTGCTATATATTTACCTTGTATTTGTTAAATACATGCAAATGGTTGATGAAACATTTATTAAAATAAGATACAATTGAATTTATACAAAACGAAATTCACTTTAAAGAAAGGCTTTTAACAATGCAATGCAAGTGAACGCGGCGCGCTAGCGCCTCAATGTCACGGTTATTATATTGTCTGCTATATTTGCTTTTTATTTATTAAATACATGCAATTGGTTGATTAAATATTTATTAAAATTAAGATACAATTTATACAAAACGAAATTCACTTTAAAGAAATGCTTTCTACAAAGCAAAACTTAATGAAATGGTAAAAACATGTCTGACGATTTACAAAAAACAAAACTAATCTGCACTTTAATGTTAAAAGACGTAAATGTTAATAACAGTCATAAGAGACTTTCATTTTAATTATTTTATTGCTGTATTTTATTTACATCTAATCGAATAGAGGATTTTACAAAAAAATATATGCATTTTATATGCTGGAATATGCAGAAATATAAGTTAACAGAAAAAGGACTTTGTTAATTTCGTTAAAATATGGTGGAATGTGCAGAAATTGGTTAAATGTTCAACAATTTTCTTCAAGTCTGAGACTGTTGCATTTAATTTAATTTTTGGTTGATGCAATGTGCATAAAGTTAAAATATTGAAACTAATAAAACAAGTTTTAAAAAAGAGAATGTTTAATTTGATTAAATTTTAGGGGGCCTCCAATAGCTCATATAGCCCCGGGGCCCAGTGAGCTCTTAATGCGGCCCTGTGCACAGGGTACCCACTGTGCCAACGAGCTGATCTGCTTGATGCGGGCCTGCACGCCTTTGTAGGCTCCTGACATATTATTAGCATTGTCATAACATTGTCTTCTACAGTTAATAATGTCAATGCCCATCTCCTCTAAAACACTAATAACAGAGTTGAACAGTGCTTCTCCCGTGTGGTTTTCAATAGGGAGGAATTTTACAAATCGCTCCTCTATACAGCCCTCTGGTGATACGTAACGCAAGATGAAAGTCAGCTGGTCAACGTGGGTGATATCTGGCGTGGAGTCCACACTGATAGCAAAATACTTTGCGAGCTTCACTCTGCTAATTACTTCCTCGAGCACTTTCTGTCCCATCAGCTGTATGAATACCTCACACACATTCAGGGAGAGGTAGGATGGGGTTCCTCTGCCAGCATTTCCATATTTTTCAATATGAGCCTTTAAAAAAGGATCAAACTGGCTAATCAGCTCCATGCACCCCAAATAATTTCCGTTATCTGAGTCTCCAAAACTGTGGCTGTCACCTCTGAAAGCAAGTCCCCGTTCAGACAAAAACTTCACAACAGCAACAACTCTCTGTAGAACCTGTGTCCAGTACTCACACTCCTCATTGAACTGTTTTTTTAGTTCCCTTTCGTTGTCACTTCGAGTTACGTCGAATGACGACGAATGGGGTTCGCTTAGAAGCCTATCCTCTTCGAACAGTAATAAAACGAGCCAATGGCAAGCAATTGCCGTGGGTCTGCTGAATTTGCATAGCGTAACTCCGCCCCACCATGTGGGTATATAAGGAAGTGAGCCGGCAACATGCAGATATGTTTTCGCTTTCGGAGCCAAGAGCATTCTTCACTCCACAAGCCATTCTGAGATCATCTCTCTTCACTCTTCGAGACGAGCTACTCTTCAGAAGTGTTGGTGTGACGGCGAATTCCAGCGAGCTTCATATTGCCTGCCGATCTGCGCAGTGGTCTGCCAGTCGTGTGTCTCTCCCTGGGCGCTTCAACACTGCTGTTTGAGTTTTATCTCTCTAAAAGAGCTGCACGCGGCGCGTCTTTTTAAAGACGGTTCGCCCGTGTGTTTCTGGGTGCGATACACAGATTAAATCAGCTGATGGGCACGGACGCTGTCTGATGTGTTTGGGCAAACGCACAGACAGTGTTCGTGGATGCGTCATGTTCTCATTGCGGGGACATGACCATCGCAATGTAACGATCGAGACTCGATGATCTCCTTTGAGAGAGAGTCCCCTCATCCACACCCCAAACTATTCTCTCTGCAAGAGGGAATACTTCGGCTGGTGGCCAGGGTGATCAGAGGCTGCTGTTGTGGAACAAACCCGACGATCTATCCTCGGTCCACACACCCCTCTTCACATTGCAACCCGTGTGGTATCCGGATGAGATCGCTGACCAGTCCCGGCCAGTGGTCGCGGGCTGGTCCAGCATTTCATTCGATGCCCCGGCAGATGAAATCTTGTCTATCGCCGCATCACAAGGTGGGCGTGAGTACGCTGGAGAAGACTCGGCTGTGCTGCCTCCTCCGGGTGTGCCAGCATTGCCCGAGTCTGAACCAGAACTCTGCCATGCTTCCCCGGGCAGTCGCGAGCATTGGGCTTGTGTGGAACCCTCCGCCATGTCCCAAGCGCTTAAGGCTGATGATCGGTTTTTGGGGACGCACCGGCACACGTCGGCCCGCCCCCAATTCCTTTCTTCCTGGACGTGCATGAAGAGGTCATGAGACTACTCAGCGGCCTCTTCCGCCTTCTCTGCCCTCGATGAGGTCGCGGCCAGTGGGTACACTGGGGTTCCCCCTGTGGAGTGTTCTGTGGCAACACAACTGTGTCCCCACAGCACCTCCACTGGCGTGGCGGCCCTAAGCACCCACCCACCCCAAAGCATGTAGGTTTTTTGTCTACTCCGGTGGCAGAGATGTATAGAGCTGCGGGGCTGGCTGCCACCTCACTGCATGCTATGCCCATCCTTCAGGTCTACCAGGCCCCAGGGGTGCTCATTGCTAATGCACGAGGGTGGGGCTGGTCCAGGGCTCTTGCAAGAGCTGCGTGCCGTCACCAACCTCGCTCTACGGGCGACGAAGGTGACCACACGCTCCCTGGGTCAGGTGATGTCCACATATGTGGTCCAGAGACAAAAACTGGCTTAGTCTGGTGGATATGTGCGAGGCTGAGCGAACCCGCTTCCTCAACTCCCCATATCCCAGACTGGCCTCCTCGGCGGCGCAGTCGAGGACTCTGCCCAGAGTTCTCGGCTGCCCAGAGCGGACTGAGGCTCTGATCCCGCGGCCAGCTGCTCGCCGCCGGCTCAGCCGCCTCAGTCTGCTCGCCGCCGAGGGCGCCCTCCTGCGACACTCCCCGCTGGCCCTAGCAGCATCCTTCACCCAGGCCGTGCCGTGGAGGTAGTCGCAGGAAGGCGCCCCAGCCCGTACAGGCCCCGCAGCAATGCGGTGCTCCCGTTACGGGCAGCTCAGAGATGGGGTGCAGTTCTTTCTAGGAGGTGGAGGTAACGCCGCTCGGATTACTTCATATGAGACCGCTTCAGCACTGGCTTCACGATCGAGTCCCGAGGTGGGCATGGCACCAGGGCAAGCTCCGAGTACCAGTTACTCCGACCTGCCGTCAGACCTTCTCCCCGTGGACGAACCTCAGCTTTCTACGAGCCGGAGTGCCCTTAGAACGAGTTTCCAGGCATGTTGTTGTGTCAACGGATGCCTCCTCCACGGGCTGGGGTGCCATGTGCAATGGACATGCTGCCGCGGGCTCCTGGACAGGACCCCACCGCCTATGGCATGTCAATTGCCTCTCGCTCTGCACCGCTTCCGGGCGCTGCTCAAGAACCAGCACGTACTAGTCCGATCAGACAATACCGCGACAGTAGCGTACATCAACCGACAAGGTGGTCTACGCTCCCGCCGTATGTCGCAACTCGCCCGCCACCTCCTCATATGGAGTCAGAAGCATCTGAGGTCGCTTCGAGCCATTTATATTCCGGGAGACCTGAACTGTGCAGCCGAAGAGCTCTCACGGCTTCAGCCTCTTCCGGGAGAATGGAGATTCCATCCCCAGGCGGTCCAGCTGATTTGGGATCAGTTCGGGGACGCACAGGTAGACCTGTTTGCCTCCCACGACTCGTCCCACTGCGCCCAGTTTTACTCCCTGACCGAGGACACGCTCGGCACGGACGCTCTGGCGCACAGCTGGCCCCGGGGCCTCCGCAAGTATGCGTTCCCCCAGTGAGCCTTCTTGCACAGACCCTGTGCAAGATCAGGGAGGACGAGGAGCAGGTCATAGTGGTTGCGCGCACTAGTGGTTGCGCGCACTGGCCCACCCGAACCTGGTTCTCCGAACTTGTACTCCTCGCGACAGCACCTCCCTGGCCAATTCCTCTGAGGAAGGACCTCCTTTCTCAGGGACGGGGCACCCTTTGGCACCCTTTTGAGTACCCTACCACCAGCGGTGGTGGCTACCATCACTTCCGCTAGAGCGTCGTCCACTAGACAAGATGCCTACGCGTTGAAGTGGAACCTCTTCGTCTCTTGGTGCTCTTCTCACTCAGAAGACCCCAGATCATGCCGATCAGTGTCGTGCTTTCCTTCCTGCAGGATGGGTTGGAGCGAAGGCTGTCTCCCTCCACCCTGAAAGTATATGTTGCCGCTATCGCCGCACATCACGATGCAGTTGATGGTAAGTCCGTGGGAAAGCACGACCTGGTCATCAGGTTCCTGAGAGGAGCAAGGAGACTACAGCCTCCTCGCTCTCCTCTCGTTCCCTCTTGGGACCTCTCAGTGGTACTAACTGCCCTGCAGAGTGCTCCCTTTGAGCCTCTGCAATCAGTGGAGCTTAAGTTCCTGTCAATTAAGACAGCGCTCCTGGTTGCTTTGGCCTCCATCAAGAGGGTAGGGGACCTGCACGCATTTTCTGTAGACGAAGCGTGCCTGGAATTCGGGCCGGCCTTTTCTCACGTGATCCTGAGACCCCGGCCTGGATATGTGCCCAAGGTTCCCACTACTCCCTTCCGGGACCAGGTGGTGAACCTGCAAGCGCTGCCCCTGGAGGAGGCAGACCCAGCCTTGGCATTGCTCTGTCCAGTACGCGCCCTCCGTGCTTACGTAGACAGAACGCAGTGTTTCAGGACCTCAGACCAGCTCTTGTCTGTTATGGTGGGAAGCTGAAGGGAAAGGCTCTCTCCAAGCAAAGGTTGTCTCACTGGATAGTGGACGCCATTGCTTTGGCTTACCAGCAGCAAGGTCGACCGTGCCCCCTTGGTGTGACGGCCCACTCCACCCGGAGTGTGGCCTCCTCTTGGGCTCTAGCGCATGGCGCCTCGCTAACAGACATCTGCAGAGCTGCAGGCTGGGCGACACCCAACACATTCGCCAGATTCTACAATCTCCGAGTGGAGCTAGTGTCCTCCCGAGTACTCGCTTCAACCAGCCGGTGCTAGGACCCGCTCAGGTGTCTTCGCTTGCTCGCCATTCCACTCCACGGACTGGATACGTGCGATATTCCTCAGGTGAGCCTGATAAGCCCTGAGTTCCTCCAGCGCTGTTGACGTCAACGCCAGAGTTATGCCTCCGGCAGCTTTCGCGTTGGCTAGGTGCCACCATGTGCATGGTTCCCCCTCTGGGCGACCCCCACGTGTGTATTTCCCCTGTAAGCCTCTCTCGAGCATGTGTCTTTCCCTTGGCAAGCCAGTCTGCCACCCCTGGGGTTAAAATTCTCCACCCTACGGGCTGGACACCCCAGTGTTCTCGTATGCACCCCCTTCCGGGTCATATGTGTGTTTTTTAAGTCCCCCCCCTTCGGGCGGGCACTGATTGCATATTTCCACTGTGATATGCTTCCCAGTGTACCTTGGTATTCCTGTGTTAAGTAGGAGTCCTTCGTCCGTGCTAGTCTCACGACAGGGAGCTCAGACTTACGCAGGGCACTGGAAGACAGCCGAGGTGGCGTGATTGGACTGGGAACCCCATTCGTCGTCATTCGACGTAACTCGAAGTGACAACGAAAGGGAACGTCTCGGTTACGGATGTAACCCTCGTTCCCTGAGTAGGGAACGGAGACGTTACGTCTTCCTGCCACTTCCGCTGTACCGCTGGAACAGCCTGAGTTCAGCTTGGCTCCTTCAGCGAAGAAACATATCTGCATGTTGCCGGCTCACTTCCTTATATACCCACATGGTGGGGCGGAGTTACGCTATGCAAATTCAGCAGACCCACGGCAATTGCTTGCCATTGGCTCGTTTTATTACTGTTCGAAGAGGATAGGCTTCTAAGCGAACCCCATTCGTCGTCATTCGACGTAACGTCTCCGTTCCCTACTCAGGGAACGAGGGTTACATCCGTAACCGAGACGTTCTGAATCCACTGTTCCCCTGTCAGCTGCTTGACTGATGTAAGTGATCATGGCTTTTCTGTGAATGTCGCAGCTTTCATGTTCTGCTATGCGATCATTTGCATGTTTCCAGTCAAAATAACCCCCACTCACAAATGCTGATTTCTCCGTGTTCTGGCCAAATAGTTTGCATGCAAAACAAAACACACTACCTACTGATGGTGAATAACAGAGCCATTCTCTGGGCACAAACTCTCCATTACTGAGTTTGCGTTTGAAATGCATTTTTGAGAAAAATCTTCTCTGCTGTTTATATTTGCGTTCCGATGCTGACACGTCCGCATTTTTATTTTGACAGACCTTCGGTCCCATTTTCGCCCAATAAGCCCGTACTTGTGGGTCAATATTATTTCCCCAGCGGCCCGGGTCACTGTTATATGGGTCATTATCTGACTGGTTTGCGGCCTGGTCCTCTCTCTGAGACTCACCCGCACCCCGCTCCTCCTCCCCTCTATTGATGCTGCTGGCAGTCCCCTGCTGTTCCTCGTCCACCTGCGCGGCCTGCACCTCCTCCGCTCCCTCCGCCTCCGGTGTGTGAAGCGATGTTTCTCCGGTGTTGGATGCATCTTCACTAGCACTAGAAGCTGGTTTAAAAAATCCGGTGAGCTTTGGGATGCTCTTTAGCAGACATTTTTCGCGCAACTCCTTCTTAATAAGGTTTTTTCTTTTCTGGGCACCGCTCTCAAACTTCCGACTCATTTTTTCTTTTCTGATCACCGTTCTCAAACTTCCGACTAAATGAATGACACGGACACACCCAGTAGCGCAGGAAGGGAGACCACCCCTGGTGGTGGGCTGTCACTTCACCTGTCACGGGGGAGCTGTCAGTCTGACTAACATTGTAAGCAACTATAGACATTCAGATAATAGCTTTAGAGCCTTGAACACGAGAAAAAAAAAAAAAAAAAAAAAAAAACACACCGACCATCGGAGGCCCCTAAACTTGCGAGGCCCCTGGGCTTCAGCCCAGGTAAGCCCGTCCATTAAGGCGGCCTTGAATGTAACGTGCATAAATAGAATATAAAATACAGTATGTAAAGTACAGTTATATAGTATAAAGTACAGTATCATAATATTATATACCGGTACCCATTTTCTCCGATGCCTCCTCCTCCTCCTCTTCCTCTGCATCTGATGTATCTGCATCATTTGCACAAAGCACACAGGAAGTCAAATTGACATATTCAAATTTGTTGGGCGCTGTATGAAACATTACATTGCTTGTGTAATGTAACGTGCATAAATAGAATATAAAATACAGTATGTCTAGCCACTGCAGTCCAACTAACATCAGTAACAACGCTGGGGCCAACTAAGAGTAGCCTCCGTAAACAAACCTGTTTGTGTGTGTTGTCCTACCTGGTTTTGGACTCTTTCCTGTAGAGCAGAATGTGCATGTCTCCTGCAAAAAATTTTGCATGATACATAGTTATGCCAAGTACATATCAAACGATTCTTTTGTCACAGACCAGTCATGGGAGTCATTCAAGTTAAGTCCCAGTCCCTGATGAGGTGGAGTTTGGGTTATCAACACATCATGACATCATGACACATGTTACCCATCATCATCACAGATTTAACTGCTGATTCACTCCTCACCCAAGGATTATGTTAATGACTCCCTTGACCAATCTGTTACTAAAGAATAGTCTGATGTGTACTTGGCTTTAATCTGACAGCGGAATGTTGCTTTAGATAAAATATAATTAGCACTTGCCTTTTTCTTCCCTGACATCTTCTTGTAGCAGACTGTACAAATGCCTGAACTATCTGAAAAAACAAATGCTTTGTATAATACAATGATACTTTGTATAACACAAACACATTAAAAGCAACCATAACCTTCACATATTTCAAGAGCCATAACCAGTCCAAAGTATGTCATCCTCCGAATTTACTAGTTAAAGCTACCACTCCAAATCATCAGTGACTTGAACTAATGCAGGGAGCGACAGGTAGCCAGCAGAGCTCAATAAGGAGCACCCATGCCGTACAAATGTATACTACTTACCAAGGGACTTAAACAACAAAGTCCCAAGTCTCTCCCGCTCTTGGGAGATGGGGAGGCATTGGAGGTGACCTTGTTGTCCCTGGAGGATCATTTCTGCAAACTAAAAGAGCAACAGAAAGTCTATTTTAATGAAATAACATCACGTATAATAACTGAACCTTATAGAGCAGGCAACAAATTGTGGTAAAACAACTGAACCTTATAGAGCAGGCAACAAATTGTGGTAAAACAATGTCAATTTGGGAAAGGGACTATTACAAGAGAAAATGATGGTGCTCATTTAATAATTATACTATCATGACTCCTGTATCATATGCTGAAGGTAGCACTGTGTCCAGATCCATTATTATTTGATCTGCAACTTTCATTCAAAATTGATGTAGTTAACAAGTTAACTGAGGTTCGGGAGCAGGGCCACGCCTCAACTAATCAGCTCGTTCCCCGTATGTATAAATACACTGAATCCACCTTCACTGCACCGTTCGTCTCAGTTTCTCGACCCCACCCACCCCTCCCCTTTCAACTCATCCATCCATCCATCCCACTTCCCCCCGACCTCAATCCCCAATCTATATTTTCAAAAGACAACAGAAACATTATGCAGAAAATGACCAAATTGTACCATAATTGAGAACACTCCACATGACACAGAGTCATTTTGCAAGTCATGGTTCCTGTTTATGAACTTCCAGGGCCTTTGACAGCCTCTGCTAGCAGCAAATAAGCTGAAAGATTAGAGAATATAATTATGAAGGAGATCTCTACTGAGTTTCCATTACCTCATTTTATAGAGCAATACAAAAACTGTGTACCTCCAATTTTCGATGATTTGGGAGCAAAGCTGTGGATGCTCCCCCAATGAGTCAATGTATGTTATAGTTCCCTCTTTCAAGTTGCAATGCTATACAGAAGATTGGAAAACGTATGAGAAAGGTTTGAAGGGCAGTTTCAACCAATCTTGAAATGACTGTGTTGAAAATCATTGAAACTTTTAAAATGTCAAGCACTAGCAGCTCAAACAACACAAATGAGAATGGCACGACAGCAACAATAATGATAACTAATGTGTGATGCTATTTTGCGCATAAGGCCCATTTCACACCGGGAAAGTGGCATGAACGTCGCATGTCTGTTGTGTGGCTAACCTATTAAGAAGGGAGCCAAAATAAAAACGGACACGCCACGCAGCTGACAAGCTCACACCACGCACCCGGTGTGAAACGGGCCTAATAGTCTCTACATAACCTAACAGCAACCTACAAAGAGGGTCCAGTGGCACTCTCTCCCACCAAGTAGGGCCCGAAGACGGCACTGGCTCCTTTAAGAATGTTTTTCTGACAGGAAATAAAGATAACATTCATGAACAAACAAATAAACTTGACACCCAATGTATTCTGTAGCACTGAACAATAACCTTAAACATGCACATAACTCTTACTTTTAGAAAATAAGTGCTCCTGGCCCTGGAGCTGCCTTCCAAAATCAGGCGCATAGCCTGGCTATTTATGGGCTCTGTCCCAGGCTGGTTCTTAACGAGGGAGAGAAATGGTTTAAGTCATTCAATTATGTTATATCTATATTTGATGCATGTATATGTGTGTGAGAGAGTATTATAAAGGTATGGGTTACCCTGCTGATTATGTAAAATAGGGCATCCATTACCTGAGGAAGTAATACATAAACAAATATATAAACTACAATAAAACACAATAGAGTCAAGGTGAAGTAAAAAGCTGACACAGTTATATAGCCTAGAAGGGGAAGAGAATAATTTTTTTAAAAGAAATAGAAAATTACCTCATCTGGAAGTTCAGATGGGCCTACAAGGGCCTCCAAACTGCCCAGAAAGATTTTAAAAGGCCCAACTGTCCCAAGGACATCTTCACGATGAAGTCCTTGGGACTTCAGTGTTTCTAAGTCTGCATGGATAAAGAAATTAAGTCCCAAAATAGGTAACCTTACTTAGGCTAATGGCACAAATTTAATCCAATCAACTAGTACACATAGCATACAAAACTACTGTAAAGTAGTGTTGGCAATTCAGCGACTTAGTTTTTTTTCTCTGGCGACTAGAATTCAAATTTTTTAGACTAGCAACTTTTTTGCCGATTTGTTAAAAAAAGATTTTTTGAGAAACATCAAAATATGTAGTCTAACTTCCCTACAGCGCTCTATCTCAAGTGCTTTTCTGTGAGTTAGTGATGTCACACCAGCCTGAAATGGGCAGATGTATATGACGAGGCAAGTCAGGGGCCACATATTGTCCAATTTAGACATAGCCTAGTTGTGTTGAGTTGAATGCCATGCCAATGACAGTTTCATGTTACAGTAGCCCCAGCATTTCTCAGTATTTCACTGATTTTTGGTGGGCGACAGCCTCATCATGGGCCTATTACATAAATGTAATTAAAACACTCCAAGCTGCATCTGGCCCAGGACCTTATGTTGCCCATGTGTATGATCGTACTAAAAACACCAACTAAAAAAATGTATGTGCTCTACCTGGTCAGATGTAAATATGCAAATTATGCAAACAATATAATTATGTATGCAGATGATGAAAATGACTAACATAGATTAGGAAAAAAATAGTATAAGAATAACTTAATGTTCATTTGGCTTGGTCGAGTTTTCCAAACTAGACAAAAGACAACAATTAAAAACATGTATTTCTCCTGAAGCAGTAAATGGGATATTTATGGTAAAACAATGTCAATTTTGGGAATTGAATTGAATTGTTTATTGATCCAACAATCAGCTATCTCATATACATATGAGTGCTGTTCTTCCTGTGGTCAAAATCACTATTACATTTATTACAAAAAAAATAAGCATGCATTCATACAACATACAACCATAAACAAAGACATTTAGTAGAAGATGAACTGAAAATATTCCTTAATTTAAATTGGTTCAAATTTAAATCAAACTCATGAACTAAGAACCCATGTATACTTATAAGGTCAGAAACTTTCACTTATATTACACCTTTTTTTAACAAACAGAAATAAAAAGTCATATACAACCTTGTGTAAATAAATACAATTTCAGTTTAATTTTAAAGACCATCTTACTAGCTTCATTGACCAAGAAACTAGGTAAGGAATTCCATGCAACCATGGCCCTATAGTGTACTGTTTTCTGTCCAGCTCTTGTTCTATAACCCGGCAGAAGAAATCTTCCTACTGATGACTGACGTGTACCATATTCGTGTCCATCCTGAGAAAACTTAAATTTATTAAATAAAATAACAGGAGTCCTTGTTGTTATAACATTTCTTGCAAAACCAAGAAGAGAATAATATAACCTACTTTTAACTGGTAACCAGTTTAACATATTCAACATATCACAAACTCTAGTTCTATATGAACAATTAAGCACTATACGGGCAGCTTTGTTTTGTGCCACCTGTAATCGATTAAGATTATATTCTGATGTATTGGACCATATGACTGTACAATAATCTAACTGAGAGAGAACCAAAGCTTCCATTAATTGTTTAATCAAATGTCTTGGTAAATATATTTTACAATATCTAATTGCAGCCATCGCTCTCCCCATTTTCTTCAACATTTCATCAATCTGATTTGTCCAGTATATACGGCTATCGATCAATACACCAAGTAACTTAACTTCTGTAACCTGTTCTATTTCTATGTCATCTATGTCATCAGATTGGCTCTACTCTCCCTACCCTCTTAGAACATAATACACTACATTTTGTTTTTTCTATATTAAGTACCAATTTATTTATATTAACCCATCTCCTAATACGCACTAACTCTTCATTTAGAGTCTCTTCAAGGTCTCTTGACGTAAACGCTGATGAATATATGGTAGAATCATCTGCGTACATAGCAATGGATGCATTATTCAAAACTAAAGGTAAATCATTAGTAAATATTATTAAATTTTCTATTGTAGACATCGTGACTTTTTCAAAATGAAAACTACAAGACACAAAATTCTGCACATTGGACTTCCTAATTGGTGCAAATTTATTTACAATGGGGAGTAATACATTGTCAAACTCACCCAGAGCAAGATCCGGATCTTCTTTTCGTAGAACTTCAGACCAGTCCACCCCCCTCACTTCATTACAATAATTGTTTTCATTAAAGTTTTTAAAAACTCTCTTGAAAACAATTTTCGGACCCCTTTTTGGTATTTTTGTTTTTCTTCCAATAACAATAAGGTTGTGGTCACTACAGCCTACTGGAATGGAAGCTACACTGGAACACAGCTCAGAAACATTTGTAAATATCAAATCAATACAAGTTGCAGATATAACTTCTTCCCCTCTTCTACATATTCTAGTAGGCTTCTTGACAACTTGTGATAAAGTACATGTATTCGCTAGAGAAAGTAATCTCGCCTTGAGTGGACAGTCTCTCACACTCCAATCTATGTTAAAGTCTCCTAAAAAAAACACCTCATAATTTGTATCACTTACTTTGTCCAGCACTTTACATATATTATCCAAGTACAATGTGGTTGCACTTGGGGGTCTATAGCAACATCCCATCAATATTGATTTTATATAAGGAAGTTGTATTTCCAGCCACAAAACTTCCACCTCTTTACATCCTAGATCACTTCTGATTCTAACTGGTATATGCTCTTGACAATAAACGGCTACTCCGCCTCCCTTAATTACACCCCTATCCAATCTGAACAAATTATAACCTTCTATTTTCAATACATCACTATTTATTGTTGAATTCAGGTGTGTTTCTGATATTGCAAGCATATGTAATTTATATTCAGTCAAAATCTCAGCGATATCAACAACTTTATTACGTAAACTACAAATATTCAAATGACCCAACCTCAATCCCTTTTGTGGTAAAATGGGACCATGCATCCTACATCAGTAGGCTAACAGTTAACCAACATAACATTGCATCAAAAATAGAGCCCTCTTCTACACAAAATCTCAACAAAACATAACACAGACTCCCCCCCTAACCCCATCCTTCCCACCCCACCATGCATCCATTCAGCCACACCACATTAACTCATACACACACACACCCACCCACACAAACACAACCAACATAATATATCAGTAAGTGTAATATGCTTAACACCATCTCTAACTAATCAAAGTCCCATGTTTCTGTGTGACTTTATGAAACTATTGTAACCCATAGACCTCTTACGGTTTAGTTCAGTTTCGGATGTTTGTCCACAGCTTCCCAGTAAGCTTCCGCCTTCTGGTAATCCGTGAATTTCCGCGTCTCATTTCCATGGGTAATGATTAAGGTGGCTGGATGAATAATTCCATGTTTTACACCAGCAGCTCTGAGTTTTTCCCTAATTTCGCCGAATTTTGCCCTCCGCTTGGCCATATCTGACGTTAGATCAGGGAAGAACTGAAGCCTCGTCTCCCTGTAACTGAATATACGTTCCTTTTTAGACAGCGCCAATATCTCTTCCTTTGCCATGTAACGTTGCATCCTCATAATCATTGTTTTATTCCCAGGGCCAACACGGTGGGCAATTTCAACCACAGGCTCAGTCCCAATCTTCCCTTTAAACAACTCCCTCACCAGATTGTTCATGTAGGCTGTCGGATTCCCCTTTTCCACACCGATCGGTAGACCATGTACTCTTAAATTGAATTTCCGACTGTGCGCCTCCAGTCGTTCCAATTTATCACGAAATGCAATGTTCTCTTTATACAATTGTTTTACATCCATATCGCATTTCTTCATGTTCTCCTCCAGTACAGAAACACGCTCATCCATGGAACCCAGACATTTCTCCACGTCATCCAATTTCCGACCACATTCCTCCACTTGTACTTTGAGAGAATTCAGTTGTGGTTGAAGTGTGGTCAGCACTACAGCAATTTCTTCCTTCATAATCGAGCGGATCAACTCCGACAGTTCTTGTTTATCAACTCCAGCCATAACTTTTATAGGCGTTACCTGTTCCTGTGGGTTCAAATTCTTTATCTTTGACTTTGACCTTGTATTCCGTTTGTTCTGTTCGCTCCTGCCTGCGGTTTCCACATTCATTTCTTCCAGACAAACTTTATGATCACTCTATCATCTTTACCGATCATTTCTTTCCGTTCATTTGTATTTTAGTCACCTTCAAACTTTTTCTCAGAGCTTGGCGTTCATGCCGTGTCTCACCCCTCACGCATGCTCAACAGCGGGAAAGGGACTGTTACAAGAGAAAATTATGGTGCTCATTTAATAATTATACTATCATGACTCCTGTATCATATGCTGAAGGTAGCACTGTGTCCATGTCCAAGATCCATTAATATTTGCCAAAAAAAGTATACTTCAAGATAATTTTATTAAGTAAATATTTCCCAAGTATACTTTACATAGTAAGTATACTTATACCAATGCACTAGTGGTATACTTATAAGTGTACTAGGTACTTTAATACTTCTTGGGACTAAATTGGCCCACTTTGTAGTATATAAAAGTATACCTACTTTTATGTATACCTTAAGTGTAAAAGTAGTAAAGTTTGAGTACACAAATAGTTTATATTTAAATTTTACTTCTAGCCCACTTTTTAGTTTATGAAAGAACACTTCTAAGTGTACTCTCAGTAAACTCCTGGTTTAATAGTTTTTATACTGCAAGTATACTTGTAAGTTTTTTTAAAGTGAACTTAACATCATACTTATAGTTTACTATTTATATAATTTTTGGCACTTCAAAGTATACTACTACATTTCTATTTAGGTATTAGTTTTTATACTTGAAATATACCTTTAAATGTAATTTAAGTAGACTTGACGTTAACTCACATGTACATGTCACGGGGGTGACTTTTCCTGGGGCGGAACCATAGTGGCGGAACCATAGTGGCCGAGATTGGTTCCGCCCGGATCAAACACCATCACTTCCTGTTTCCCTTCCCAGCTCCAAAATCAGGGTTAATCGGCGGCAGGTGCCCCAATGAACAGCGCGATCTCCGGATTGGATGAAGGGGAAGCAGGAGGAGTATAAAGAGGGCTTCCAGAGATCAGTTGGTGCGAGTTGTTACAGCGGTCACACACAGCCGCAGCTGTTAGTTCCGGGTCGGGCTCCAACCAAGCGTGGTGGTAACCGCTTCCAGCCGCCGCAGCGAGAGGATCTGGGCATCTGGGCAAAACGTGAAGGACAACACCTGGTGAATATTGTGGACTGGGCGAACAAGGATCCGGAGAACTGCGAAGAGAAAGAAAGAGACGGGGTTGAGTATAATACAGACCGTGTTTTGCATTGTGATATTAAGTGTCAAGTGTGTGTCCGCTGCTGAGAAGTTACGTGCAGGATAGCTTCCCGGAAGTGCTGATAAACGAATCCCTTCGGGAGAGAGAGAGAACAGCGACCCGGACGCGAGCCGAGCACTGCAAGAGAGATCAATGTGTGAGTACCCTGAGAAACTTATGCAGAAGCAAATTCATCGGAAGTGTATCATCTGTGAGCTATGTGAAGTTGGATCTAGGAACACGAGTGGCCCCACTGCAGAGAGTGGGAGAGCCAGAGGCGGTGGACAGGAAAGACGCCCGGGGTGGTGTGACAGCGACGTCTCCCTTGCTGATCCTTCGCTTTAACAGCGCTTCAGCGATCTCCCCGAGATAAATGATGTGGGAAAAGTGGTCTCTGGACCTTAAGTGCACCTGGATTGTGTGTGGAGTGCCGTGGGTGAGTCAGTGTCTTGACTATGAGAGTGCACACTTGAAGTTTGCCGTGTTGTGCTGTGTTGTGTGCGTGTCGTCACAAAGATCACTTTCCAGACCGACCCACTCCCTGGGGAGGATAGGACTCCGAAGCTGGCGGAGCAACTAGCCCATAGATTTATGCTGTGAACATCACCCTACTCTCTGTCTCTACGAAATCATACGATCAGAGCCAAGTAAGAACCCCCTTGAATAACTGTATTGATACGTAGCTGTGTTGGAGGAAAGTGTGTGTGTGTGTGTGTGTGCCGTGTCGGAGTGGAGAAGAGGGAAACGCTCCCGCACGCTCTGAGCAAACGCGTCCTGGGCGGATACACTTACCTGCACTCACCTGTGTGGAGTCGCCTGGAGAAGTGCTCGATCCAGCACCGCCGCCGTGGTCAAGCCCCCGAGCCACCGTTATCACGGAGCCCGAGACGAGGAGAGAAACGGACGCACAGTGTCTACAAAGCCTGTGAGTGATATCCATTAAGCGAAGTTATACTCACCGGTATACCAAACGAAAGTCCCAGCGTTGACCCAGATCCAGCGGATGCCCTGGAGGTGCTTACCTTTATGCCGCCGGACCACTGACCCATCCCTCAAGGAAGCCGCCGAACCACGCCCGAGACAAGAGGGGAAGGAGTGAGCCGTGGCGTGGACGCCCTGAAGGTTTGACCTAGGAAAGAGAAGGGGAGGCAAGTAAGCAAACAGAAGGACATCAGAGCCAGACATTGAGTCAAAGAATGAGACTACTTATCTGAGGTTCCCCTGTGACGGAGACCGCGGGCTTCCGAGGCGGCGTCCTCACCCTCCAGTCCCCCTGGATTTTAGCCCCTTCACTTCCCCCTCCCCCATTTTAAGTAAATTAATAAAGAGTTATATTTTGAAATTCCCATTCCAGTGTCCTCGTTGTGTCTGGTCGGCTGGGGTATCCCTGGGAACCTCCCCGAGGTGGAAACTAAGGGAGGAGCGGTACTCACACGGTCCGCTCGGACCTGTGACATACACTACCACTGGACTACACGTATACATACTCACAAGACATACTCCGGATTAAAAATAATTGTTCTTTTCATATGGTATTTTTTGCAGTGGCTTGCTTTGCATAACATGCAATATGTAGCAAATAGCATATTTGTCTGAAAAGTATTTAATAGGCTACTCTACTACAAGAGTATACAAGTATACTTAAACGTTCTGTATACGGAAAGAATACTTTTCTTTAGTGTATCTTGATCAAAAGATGTAAGTGCAAGTATAGGTCAAATATACTTGTACTTTTCTGTATACTTGTTAGTATAAGCCAAGTATACCTAAGTATAATTTTGTTAAGTATATCTCTGATAAATGTATAAAAAGTAGACTGAAAGCATACTCTCTTATTCTTAGTTTAAAATTTTGCCTCGTTTCCACTGAGCAGTACGGTACGGGACAGTACGGTACGTTTCGGGTCTGTTTACCATGATCTGGCTAGCGTTTCCACTGCCAACAGTACCCTTACTTGATAGGCGTGGTGTTTTGATCTACGTCATTTTCGCGCGAAGAAGAACATACTAAACTACAATGGATGACATTATTATAACCTTTATTTTACCAGGAAGAAAACTCACTGAGATTA